>APFE030148148.1:27751-46765 GCA_000404065.3 Pinus taeda
AGAGTTTTTGCCAAATTTTCTCTGTTTGATTGTTTGTTGATTGATCAATTAATGTTATGTCTCAAGAAAATGAGTGTTTATCTCCTGGTCTAGCCCAACTTTGATAGGATTGATTAGTATTTCTTCATGTTTTCTTTGTCATTATCGATCAATAGTCAAAGTTAGGATATAATTGATTAATCTTGATTCGAAAGAAAGTGTTGTAAAGTCTTCTCTTCCTTCGAATTTGAACTCTCGTAAAAGTCTTCGTTTATATGAAAGATTGGTTGATTGAATGTGCATATTTCCTTTTTGTTCATATTCACATTATGGGAATCAAAAAGAGATACATGCATGTTGCATTGAAAAAGTTTGTGTGTGCTGATAGGAATAGCGTAGGGAAATTGCATTTAGATTGTGCTCTTTGCTCTTTGATCAAAAGAAATATGATTGCTCTATCCCTAAGTAGCTAGGATTTTCATTGTTAAATTGAATGGAAAGAATGCTTATCATGATAGTTGCACCCCTAGGAATTTCAGAATACATCACATGGTGAACTTGAAAGGAAAATTCCTAAGAAAGATCAACTTAAAATAAACATCAATTTACCTAATGGAGCATTGTCATTAACGAGAACATTTAGTGGTTCTAGGCTAGAGATGTGTTCCGACGTCGTAAAACAAAGCAGTTGTCGCTAACTTGTCTACAATACATCCCGAGTGTGATACCTCATTCCATGTACGTGAGTATATCATATCTTATCCACGTAGCTTTGGGTATATAGGGTGGTGTTGCAGTACATAAAATATATGGGAATTCTCTCACCGTGCGGTTTTGCATTAGACAACACTTATGCGGACTAGGCCTCCACGTACCTTCGGGTATATATGGGAGGACAACTCTAGGTTGCTATCCATCCTTAAGTAACCAAGTCAGCCGCCTTGTACAATGTGATACACTGAACACGTCATTCAAGGAGATTGCCTGCCCGTACTTCTTAGTTCGCCAGAAGGTATTTTGCAATTCACAGTTGCTTGGTAAACCTTTTTCCTAGTATACACCTTTTTGTTTATTTCTTTTTCGATAATAAAATTAATCAACAGTCGTGGAGGAACATCAAACCATACCCCATCATTCACAGAGAACAACGAGAAAACTTCCTTGGCACCCCCAAAGTAACACCAATTCAGGCAAAGCGGTCTCGCTTAACTGAGTCTAGTACATCAAGAACACCTAGTTCTTCATCTGAATTACCTGAATCATCTACTTCGGTAAGTACTGAGACTCTAGTTACTCCAACTATTTTTGGCCCATCTATTTCTGAAGAAGAAGTTTCACAATTACTTGAGGACATTAGCACTGATCGTAGTGAAATAGTAACTGAGGTTGTTCAACAACAAGTTGATCCTCAACTTGAAATTTCTCAACAAGAATGTACTTCTGAACTTGAATCAGTTCAACCAAAAGTTAATCCAGAATCTATCCCAGTTCAAATAGAAGCTACATCTGAACCTAAAGTTGTTCAGGAACCTCTTTCTGAAACTCTTTTTCATTTACCCAAACATCTAGACTTCGAATTTGAACATTCAGAAGTTGTTACTTTATCGGAAGATGATCAACCAGTTACCCCTCAGACATCAGTAACTATTGAAACTTCAACTTCATCAACACCAGAAATATTTTACGAACCTAACGGTGAAGTTCTTCCACCAGGGTTAATTGCTATAGAGGAGGAATTAGAAGAAGATTCCACAACTAGAACCCCGTTTCACTTTGGAACTGGAATTTATCTTTACCCTCGTACTCCTAATTTTTCCGTTCCATTTGATCCTACTTCTTTTCAAGTACCCATCAATTCCTTAGGACAACTTTTGGTTCAGTTAACTATGGCTGAACAACTGTCAACATCTCATACTGTATCATCTGATGCAGCTACAGCAGAATCTTTTGTTGCAACCTCTTCGATGTTTTCTACCACACCTGAGTCATACTTGTATGGTGAATCGTCCGTCCTGGTTGGTTACCAATCATTGTCTGGAACCCACTCAGGGGTTGCTTCTACACCGTGGTCATCACCCATGTCCTCAACCAGAATTTTACTTGGTTATTCTCTAATGGGAACTCAGTAGTTTGGTCCTGCATATCAGTATCAAGCTGGGCATTCCGGTCAAAAAAGACCTATGTATCCATTAAATACTGGATTGCCACCATATGGAGAGCAATATTCTTATTCACCGTATCCTCCTTATTCTGGAGGGCTACCATATGGTAATATCCTACAATATTCAAGTCAATTTGGAATTAGAGTTTGTCAATGGCAACCAACAATGTCAGTTCAACCGAGGCTTTTGTAGCCAACACAACCAATGCAAACTATGTCAGCTATTCCTACTACACCTATTGCTACTATTGTACCACAGTCACAAGTTCAAATTGTTGTATCTCAACGAGTACAAACTAGTTCTTCTACCTTGCAACCACAAGTTTCCGGTCAATAATTTCAAGTTCCTCAAGTTCTTGTACAACAACCACTTGCTTTCGGGGTTCAACAACAACCTCAGGTTAGTATACCCCTATCTAGACTAACCCAGGCTTACACTGGTATAGTTTATTCACAACCTGGCCAACCTTTCATTGCTGGACAAAAACAACAGTTGATTCAACAATCGTGGTAGCCTCAATTTCAACAACCCCAATCCCAACAATTCCAACCCCAGTTTGGACTTGTTCCACAGGCTCAACCTGGTTTTGGTCAATCTCAAGCTTATGAAGGTCCTGGTCAACAAGGCTTTCTAGGTTATGGACAACCACACATTCAACCTGGTTATCAACAACCACCTTATAATAGTTTTTTTCAACAACCATACAAAGGTTACCAAATGCAGATGCCCTATGTTGGTATGAAAAGACCTATTGCTCAGGAAATTCCATCATATCCTGGGTATTCTCAACCTGATTTGAATCGACAGTTGCTGTTTGTAGCAACTTTATAATTACTAGATTTAAATCAGCTCACTAATGATCCAATCTTATATGCACCTTAGTGGTTGATAATTCCACATAAGTTACCATCTGACATTCTGAAATTTAACAGAAATACTGGAGAAGACCCATCAAATCATGTCATGACCTTTCATTTGTGGTTTTCATCAAACTCCTTAAATGATGATTCAGTTAGACTTCATCTTTTCCAAAGAACACTTACTGGTCCAGCTGTTAAATGGTACATTGAATTACCAAGAGCTTCTTTCGATAATTTCACCACTTTAGCCACTACATTTTTGACCCACCTCCAGTTACCCATTAGATATGAGTCTGGAATGGAACTCCTAACCAACTTTAAACAAACTACTGCTACCCATATATCAGATCATATTCATGAGTGGCGGCGTCATCATCGAATGGTTAAGACATATGTTCCTGATCAACTTTTAGCTGAGTAGTTCAGAAAATCCTTTTTGCCATCAATCACTGAGGATGTGGCAAAAGATGGAGTTGTAATAGAAGAGAAAGTTATTGCTAGTGCCCAATACTTGGATTCGATTTACACACAATCCGACACGCTTTATGACAAAATTCCTAATGTACCTCGACTAGCTTTCACTGTTCCCCCTCCTCCACAATCGAGTAAAGACTCTCATGTCATCGATGGTGTGATCGGTTCTTCAAGCACAAAAACAGCAGGAAGACCATCTAGTCAAACTCTTGTTATTTCCAATCAAACTACCAATGCATCAAAAAATATTCTTGCCTCTAAGATTAATGTCGTGTCATCTAAAAAAGGAAAAAATCCAAAGCAACCAGGGAGCAAGAAAAAGGGGAAAAACAAAAAGAAGCAAGATAATTCCCCTCTAAAGAAATTATCTGATTCCTCTACTTCGGCAAGGAAATCTCGTTATCCATATCTAATCTGTAATGACGAGAATTTTACAAGAAATTGTCCACAACACTCTGAGGTCTCTAAACTTTTAAAGACTTCAAACACATTGCCAGTTTTGACTAATCCGTTTCCAACCTCGGAGACACATTTGGTTACAAAAAACCATGCTTCCACATCCCAAGTACTCATGTTATCCATCACAAAGCCACAAAACGAAGTTTTGGGGTCAACGAGAAACAAATATTATGGAAATTCGCCATCATCATCGAATAAGCAGGCCACTGATCAACCTAATCCTTCGACTTCGACTTCATTTAAAAATGTTCCACCCATTGTACTTGAATTGACAATAAAACCACCAAAGGGAGTTGTGCACAAATCAAAATTCAACCCTCGGGCTCGAGCAGCTCAAAATTATAACATAGTGGAAGATCTTGCTCAATCACCTTCTACTATGTCGACACTCGAGGTGTTGCAAAACTGTCCCTCCTAGAAGCAAGCTTTACTATCAGCCATAGGCAGAATAGATCCTATGAATTCAAATCTTGTGGTTTTTCACCATGAAGGATATACACCATAGTTACGAGCACAATTAGCTTTCTTAATTCAAGTAAAAACTCTCAATAAGAATGTTCACCAAACTATTATTGACGAGGGGGCATCTACTTGCATTATGTCCATGAGATACTGGAAAACACGGTTCACTGTCATTGTCACGATCACCAACCATGTTGAAATATTTTGATGGAAGAACATATACTCCATGTGGGATTTTGAGTAACTTGCAAATCGAACTAGGGGGCAAAATAGTTACCATTGAAGTTGAGGTAGTTGACAAACCCCTCGATTACAAAATTTTACTGGGAAGGCCTTGGGTATATGCTATGGCTGCAGTGGTTTCCACGTACTTTTGTACTATTGCATTCCCATTTAAGGGTGGAATCATAGTCATTGATCAACTAGCCTTCTTTGCCAATACTTCACAGGCTAGGGGAAGCATTCCATTGGTACACGGACCCCCACTATCACTTCAAAGTGTTGAAGTAGGTCTCTTTAAAGATCCTTCCCTAATGGGTACTTTTACCCTACCATCACCATCTGATTTGGCAGAAGTGGAAAGAGTAGAGACTTGTAACATGATTTCCTCCACCTCATCTGATTTAAGGAAGATTACCAACAAAGTTGAAGTTGATAGTCATATTGAGGTGATGTTGTTAAGCCCCATTGAATCATCATAGCAATCAATCTTTTGGGCTTGTGCAGAAAAACCAAATCCACACTCAACAATTGTATGGGTAGATAGGTCATTAGAATATGGTACCTCTTCGGATCCTTTTTCACGTATAAATTCTACGGATGAAGGAATCATCCAAGCAATGATGATAGGAGAGGAACCATGGGAAGATTATCATTATCGTTCCCATCTTCCATATGACAATGAAGATTATTAAAATGAACTAAACCACCCATCAGTCGTTGATTTCCTATCGAATTCAGTGTTCATAGACACAATCGAATCTGAGCGAAACCTGTCAAATATTGAAGAAGCTATTTCTATTAATATTTCAACCAAGCCTAATATTGTAGAGAACATTCATGTCGACAAATCTTGTTCTCCACTGGAACTTGATAATTAATGTACTCTCTTTCATGAATTTAGAGATATTTTTGCATGGTCTTACGAGGAGATGCCAGGCATTAACTCTAGTATTGTTGAATGTGAAATCAAAATGTACCTTGATGTAAAGCCAGTTTGACAGCGGCTTCAACCTGTTCATCCAAAGAAAGCTATTGCAATTAAAGAAGAAGTTGAAAAACTTTTACGGGCTGGTTTTATTTACCTTGTTCCTCTTACTGACTGGGTTTCCAACATTGTTCCTGACATGAAGAAACAATGAAAAATATGAGTGTACGTTGATTATAGGGATATAAATGAGGCATGTCCAAAGGACAATTATCCTACTCCTTTTATCAACCAGATTATTGATGAATGTGCTGGATGCAAAATATTATCATTTATGGATGGATTTTCCAGCTACAATGAAATCAATATACGCCCACAGGACCAATCGAAAACAACTTTTATTTGTCCATGGGGCGCATTAGCCTATAGGAAACTCCCATTCGGTTTGAAGAATGTTGGGGCCACATTTCAGAGGGAAATGAATTATGCGTTCCATGACATCAAGCACATTTCTCAACCTTACCTTGACAATTTACTTGCTCATTCACAAAAGCGAACTGATCACCCGCAACATTTGAGAGCAATATTTTTACGATGCCGACACTACAAGATTCGACTCAATCCACACAAATGTGTGTTTTGTGTTGGTTATGGTCACTTGCTTGGATTTGTAGTGCCTTGAGAAGGGATTTGACTGGATCCATTAAAGGTTCAAACAATTCTGAATTTGCCTCCAACTTCAAATCTTTTACAGTTACAGAGACTCCAAGGGAAAGCTAACTTTCTGAGGAGGTTCATTCCTAATTACGTTGAAATGGATAAAGGTTTTACATGTCTTTTGAAAAAGGAGATACCCTTTCATTGGGATCAGGTTGCGCAAGCTTCCTTTGACGCTCTTAAAGATACCCTGATTAGAGCTTCATTAATGTATTCTCCAAATTACCAAAATGACTATTACCTGTATCTCGTTGCTGTAGATACAGCCATTGGCATGGTTTTAGTCTAGGAAGAAAATGGGATTGAACATAATATTTATTATTTGAGCTGTAATCTCAACGATACATAAATTAAGTACTCTTATGTCGAAAAACTAGCTTTGGTAGTTGTGCAAGCTGTTCAAATATTTCACCATTATATCCTATTACAGAAAACAACTGTCATTTCAGATTGCAACCCTATGACATACATTTTATCATGTCAAATGCTGGGGGGAAAATATTCAAAATGGATAGTTATTCTACAGGAATTTGATTTGGAATTCATCAAGTCTAAATCAAAGAAATCTCTAGTTTTCGTTGAGTTACTATGTGACCTTCCCTCGACCTCCATCGATTCAACATCTGAACCATCAATTTCAGATGAGTCTCTGTTTCTAATTTCATCATCTGATGCTTAGTATGGAGATATACTAATTTATCTCCAAACCCAAAATTTCCGGCCAGATACCTCTCGCTCACAACAACGACGTATTTGTTACCAAGCCAAATATTATCTGAACATTGGCGACACACTTTACCGTCATGGTATCGATATCATTTTACGGAGATGCCTCACGCATGAGGAGGCCGAGAAAGCATTGAATGATTTCCATTCAGGTGCCTGTGGTGGACACCTATCTAGATATGAAATCACACAAAGGATTCTTCGTGTTGGTTTCTTCTGGCCAACTATATTTAAAGATTGTATTATTGTTGTCAGAAGTTGTCACACATGCCAAATATACGACTGAAAAACTGGATTACCACCTACACCATTGTATCCAGTCGTTGTTGTTGGCCCATTCGCCAAATGGGGCATTGACTTTATGACATGTAACCCCACCTCTGCCAAGAGGCGTGGGTATATTATAGTCGTTATTGAATATTTTACCAAATGGGCCGAGGCGATGTCAACATTGAACAACAGTGGAAAAATGGCTGCTATTTTCTTTTTGAACCATGTGGTTGCCCGGTTTGGTGTACCACAAGCCATAGTTACAGATCATGGGTCGCATTTTCACAATCACATGATAGCTAAGTTGACTGCTAAGTTAGGACTGTCGCATGATAGTTCTACCCTATATTACCTACAAGTGAATGGACAAGTCAAGGCCATCAACAAGGTCTTGAAGTGGATGTTGCAAAGAATGATAGGGGTTCATAAAAGAAACCAGCACTTAATCCTATACTCTTCCTTGTGGGCACATTGAACCTCAGTGAGAAGTGCAACTGGATTTACACCCTTTCAGTTGGTGTATGGTTTGAAAGCAATCTTACCGATACAATGTGAAATTTCATCACTCAAACTAGTGATTGACCTGTAACCCGACGCTTCTGAAGAAGAAGCGCGTTTCTTAGAATTAATCTATCTGGATGAAACCCATCATGATGCCACCTTAGCTAATGAAGCACATAAGAAATGCATTAATACACAATATGATAGAAATGTCAAGCCTCGTATCTTCTCATAAGGAGACCTGGTCTTGCTTTACGATCAAGAAGCTGATAAACTTGGAGCGGGGAAATTCAAACCAATGTGGATGGGTCCTTATGTTGTCAAGTGTGTTCTGGCAAAAGGAGCCTACGATTTAGTAGATTATGATGGGATTCCATTGTCATAGCCCCGAAATGGGTTGTACCTCAAACATTACTATGCTTGATTAAGTGTAGTAATACTCATTATATATATGCTTTCATTGTATGTGTGTGTGTGTGTCTTTTAGAGTTTTTTTATCTGGTTAATAATCCTCTTTGCATTTGTTGCAGAAGTCAAAGTCTTCAAAACCTTTTCTTTATTGCACCGATGGTGCTGGTCGTAGTATGCAAAATTTGTCTTCTGTAGCATGGGCCATTTTTGCTCCAAGTGGCGAGTTAGTGAGTTTCAAGGGATTTGTATCGGTGGATCAACAAACAATATCGTTGAGTATAGCACGTTCATTGAACTACTCTCTGATGCCATTTCACTTTACATTCACTGAATCACCGTTAGGCTAGACTCACAACTCATTGTACTACAACTAACAAAAATTTATACTGTCTGAATCCAACAATTTTTTGTATGTTCCTTATAGTTCGTATTTTGGAAAGACGTTTTGAACACATTCAATATCAACATATTTCCAGAAATCTTAACAGATTAATTGACTCTAGTGAATTATGTGTTAAATAGACATTTGCAACATATGTAAAAGTAATATATTCAATTTACATCATCAGTTGAATAGGATTGCATATAACCATAAAAACTCTGAAAGTAAAATAGATAGGTGTTTTAAAAGTTTTTTACAAAATTTGTGCCCAAGACAGATTTGGTCATCTGACCCAAAAACTCAAAAATGCATACAAAATATCCTAAGTAGATCTAGTGGTGCTCATGATAACAGGTCACAGCCTGTGCTATCATGCGCAAAAGCGTAGCCCAACGGTTAGGAACACCAATAGTGTGGCGCTGCAACCTCATAGGTAACTCCTCGATCCAGATATCTGGAATTCCAAGGTTTAATCCCTCTATGTGATCCTGCAACTCTGCTAAGGTCTCAGCCAAATCCAAGTCCTCGAGAACTGCTCTCCCGATGTTTCTCTGTGCTAGCCCACCTACAACTGTTGGCGTACTGCAGGTCGAACAGTACTCACATATGTATGCATAAGAGTAATTTTAGTTTAGTCTTGGAAACATAAAAACCACAAAAAAACATGTAGAAACTTGAAAAATCAAAAAACACTTTGGTCAAACAACTTACCCATAGCACCCCATTGTGCTCCAACTGGTATAATCAAATCTGGATCTCCACGATAATCCATCTCTAAGCATGGATGCTTCTCGGTAACAACATGTTAGTTCAAGCCAGCTGAAAAAAGTAGGGGAGAAAATGATTGTTGACTAACCAGCATGTCGAGCCATCAATTCAACCCACCTCTGCATACGCGGATCTCTAGGACTAGCCACACCCACTGATACATGTTGTGGTTGCATCAATGGAATTTTCTCAAAGGCAAAAGAAATCAAGATCGAACCATAGCATAAATTCTTCGTCTTACTGCATTTTACCTTAGTCAGTTGTTCTTTCAGCAATGAAAGTACAACCTCACTCCAGTTGAAAACTTTTGGCTTTAGACACTCCAGTTCATATTGCATATAAGATCTATTTGCCATATGTAGTGTCACACTGCCAGCCAATTTTGCAATCATGAAGAGGATCATTCTTAAAGGAAAACCACTTACATCCCGGATATTTATTTTCCCATCCTTGATAGGCTTTGTACCTAGCTGACAAAACTGTCTGATGTAATCTCTCACTAATTCACCTCCACGGGAAAATCTAGAAAGTGAGATGGGGGCACCTCACCTCGACAGTCCGGTAAGAAATTAAATATTCTCAATAGTAATAGGGACCATCTTGTCCCTAATCTGAAATGTCTGATTTCTTATATCCCATGCACGAACAAGGAACTGCAATAGTTCTATTTGTTGCCTCATTCCGAACAACTTAAATTATTTGAGTAACCCGCAATTCCTAAGGGCCTCAACTATACCTGGGTTATTTAGGGCAACCATGTATTTTTCTTCATGCTCTCTTTCTCGCCATGTAATCGACATTCTAATCCGATGAAAGCCTAAAACACAATCATAAGCTAAATTAGGATCCTTTCATTGCAAAAAATAGGACAAATTTTGGAGCTAACAGCTAAAACAAACCTGGGAAACTCACCCAGCGCAGCCCAAGCACAGAGACAGTGCGATGCAGAGCATCTAGCCTTCTATCTGGGTTCTCTTCAGCACAATTTTCAATGTGAAAGCCTGTGCTAATCCCAGGGAAAAAAATGAAACCCCAGGGGCCCTAAAAAACCCTAAAAATTTGCATGAAATGACAAAAGAACGAACTGGAAAGAAAGTAGAGAGGTTTAGTTCCTACCTAGTCCAGACGTCTCAGGAAATGGTCCACAGAATCTTTCGCAATCAGCTAGTGAAGTTTGAGGTAAAAACTGAGCTCAGAGCATAAAACTAGATCGTAAGTTCCAAATGGTAAAAATGATTTGGTAAAAACTTGTTTATGTTTATTTCATGTTAATTATTCGATTAAACATTAGTATTTGCCCATTTGTTTCCTATAAAACATATATTTTTAATCCATTTGGTGATGTTTTGAGTAGGGTTTACAACTGATTTGTAGAATTCAACGTGCTCGATTGTAAGTTGTACTTTTGACCACAAAGCACAGTTTTATCTCTTTTTCAAGCTTTGTTAAAAACGAAAAAAGAACCCCCTTGGAGTCCTCTTTAAGCTCTTTTCAGACTCTCTAAACATGAAAATATTTTTAAGCGCTTGTCCTTTCCAGCACATTAACGGATTGGAAATGATATCTCTCTTGTATTATTTTACACTTTTTTGGTCTTGAGAGATTAAATTACGAAAACGAACTTGTGGAGTTTTCTTTTTGTACCTTTTCAAACTCTCTAAACATGAAAAGGACTGAGTTATCTTTATCGTTAAACTTGTTAAGAACATCAATTAGTTACAAACTTTTCCATCTAGACAAGACCGAGTTTCACCTTCACTAGACTCATTAAAAAATCAAATAGTGATGGATTCGCCCAAAAGGTGAAATTATACAGCAAGCATATGTTATCCTCCTCAAGCTTGATTAAAATAAAGAGGTACTAGTTAGCAATGACTGGGGAAAATGGAAAAAGGGGAAAACCACTTTATGATAGCAGGTCGCTCTTGAACATGACACTTTCACTCCATCACTATGACTATATGGGTTGGGTCAGTAGCTTGATGTTTATCATACCATTGGTCTATCATACCATCCATCACTTTGTTTTGGGTCAATGCTACCAATTCACTTTATTGTCGCCAACATGTTCAAGAGAAATCATTCAGTCAAGACCCATCTCTTGCAATACCATAAACCTTCATTTTCATGACCATCATTCCTTAACCTTGTGTCGTCAGTCTAATTCCATCTCTAAAATCACTACACTCATTTTGTGTCATTGATGTGGGATACATCAAGGCCCTCCTACGACGAGTCGCTTCTTGTTGACATCAACTCATTATCCAAGAAGTTAACTTAGAAACACCCATTCAGTTCCTTGAGGCTTGCATACATCAATGGCATGTTTCTTGCTTTCAATGATAGGCATACATAAATGGTCTTCAACCAAAAGACTATGTATGGTGTTCAACATCAAATCATCCATTCACACCATGCAGAATGTATTGCAGTACCTTGAGGATCATTATCATTATCGGTGATTTCTCTCGCATCTGTTAACAACTTACATAATCGGCTAGTAATTAGATGGTGTCTTCCCATGTTCGACTTCAAATCACATATTTACATGGTTAGAATCGTAATTGAGTGAATGGTTGAACGAGATTGAAGACCCCATATCTAGTTTCATCCATCTGGGCTCTGATATCAAGAGTACTAAATCATATGTACAATGGTTTTACATTGATAGTCATTCCAATCATGGGTCTATATCTGTAGATCACTGTTTATGTACATGTAATTAAAGTTTATAAGTTGAGCATGGGTATGCCTTCCCTCAACAATTCATGTAAAATAAAATATCATGATATATGTATTGTAATTAATGCAAGCCACCTTCCACTTCGATACCTCCTCATCACATCGTAAAGCATTTCATTCGACATTGGCATTTTTCTGACTTCATGCTTTAAGGTGTAGCTGTTACAGATCCATTTGGGCACATAAAATCCCAACATTCATATCAGTGTTTTAGGGCTCATCAAACCCTAAATTTAGTTGTTTCATGCCCTAAACAAGTCAACCCTTTGAATGCCTCCTTCCTAGAGAGTTTCATGAATTGAAGGCATCCAAAAATTGCCTCTAGAGGGACTAGCAGGTAAGCCCTTATGAAGGTGCACTACAGAGCATTTAAGTCCACTACCAAGGTGCTCTACAGAGCACTTAGGCTTCCTTTCACTTGTGTTCGGTGAGAATGAGCAAAATTCACATAGGGTTTGGGGAATATTCTTATCTTTTGGAGTCATCTAGAAGTTTTCTTGTCTTATCAACTCCTATGAGCTTGAAAATGGATGAGGAATGAGTTAAGGAGCATCCTATCCTCTCATCCCTTCCTCCATGGAACTAATTCTAATTATGGAAGGCCATTCAATGTTACCATTAATGACAAAACCTCCTTCATCTTCCTATAAATTGACCACTCATCTAAGTGAGCAAGGGTTGGATTATGTTGAATTGTAAGGAGATAATGCTGCTATGAGACTTGACTTTGGAGCAAATGATGTGATGCCACAAGTTTGTCTTGCTTTTGATGTGATGTGGATGGGATCCAAACTGGAGGAATTACTTTGAATCAGACACTGATGGTTGTAATTCCTTGTTCTATCTAATAAAGTGTTTGAACCTTTTTCCATATGTTGTGTTCTTTCATAATGCTTATATGTATGAATTGCTTCTGATTCCTTTCATTTATATTCAATAGATCGTATGCTTTGATCGGTTTTTATCTTCTGTTGTGTTGATAGGATACTTTTCAAGTGGATTAAGTATGAGAAAGAGCGACGGAATCGATTCAAGAGAGATGAGAGGAAAGTGGAACTATAGGTAGGCCTTCTATCCTCTCCTCTTATCTATTGCTTATAGGGAAAGTCTAAAACACTTTAAACTGTTTTTCTAGGCACAACTACTTGTCTAGTGAATTAGTATTTATCTGTAGATGCTAAATTCTCCAAAACAAGTTGCTAGATTGGATACTGTAAGAGAAATTCTAGCCACAACAACTCAGAACGAGTGGAAAGTATATCAGATGGATGTGAAATCAGTTTTCTTGAATGGAATTCTAGAAGAATAAATCTATGTGTAGCAGCCTCCAGGTTATGAAGTTGAAGGACAAGAAGATAAAGTTTACATGTTCAAGAAAGTGCTCTATGGACTCAAACAAGTGCCAAGAGCTTGGTATAGAAAAATTGACAGTTACATGATCAAGGATGGATTTTGTAGAAGCAACATTGAGCCTACCTTGAACACAAAGGTAAATGAGCATGGACAAATTTTGGTTGTTTGTTTATACATTGATGACATGATTTATACTAGTGATCTTGAGTTAGATGAATTTAAAGTAGCCATGAAGAAATAGTTTGAGATGACATATCTTGGTCTTATGAAATTTTTTCTTGGCATAGTGTTGGAAAATACTGAGGGGGGTTTGAATCAATATTCCTTAGCAATTATCACTTTTAAATCTTTTCAGAGAATTAGTTAATCTTAAATTATCATTAATGTTTATGCAGTAACAAAAGTTAATAAAAGAACACAAGAAAAAAAAATAGGTGGAAAACCTCCTCCGGGTCAAAAACCACCGAACGTTTTTATAATAATTCTTTAATCTTCAACTCCAATTGAAAAGAAAGCTCCAACTTCCTAGAATCTAGAAAAACATTCTTCTCCAGCTCCCACTGGATGGACGCTCCAATGCACGAGATTCTTCAATAGTCAATTGAAGGATGCCCCAGCACCCAAAGAGCTACAACTCACCCTACCACCACCCTACCACCTTGAAGTTTTCATAGGCTTGAACCTGTTGGTGACTTCATGCACCAGCCTAGCACCACCCTACCACCCTATAGAAGAATTAAAGAAGAACGGACTCTTGTACCAGGGAAACTAGTCCACTTTACAATGATATAGAATGATGTAGAAGAAGAAGACACACTAGATCATAACCCCAACTATGACACAACCACCTAATGATGATCCTAGACCTCCTGAAACTACCTCTTCAACTCTTGGAAGACATACACTTGTACAACTTTTACAATGATGCTTTTACAATGGCTCTGTACAATGGTACTTTTACAATGATTGTATGCAGTGCTTACCACTTGAAGACTTCATGTGGTGAACTTCTTGATGTCGTTCTACTCCTTCATTGTTGCTCTTGTCATGCTACCCTTTATCACTCTTCAAAACATTAGATTATGCATTGAATCTTCTCTTGATGAATATATAATACTTGTAAAATGTCTTCAAAGAAATACCCATGACATGATAATAGCAAAACTTACCTCATCCTACAGAACATATGCCAGTGCTAAACAAAAACAACAAATTAGAATACAAAGAAACTAATGCAATTAAGAGATGAACATGCATATCTAGAAGATACTTACCTATATCTTACCTATGCCACATCATTTTGTTGCACCTTGTTCTTTGCTACCCTAGAAAGTCTGGTCCTTTGACCCCCTTGACAACACTTGATCTAGTTTTTCTTTCCTTCTAGGAGCATGATATTTAATCTGATGTATCTTTGTGATTTCAGATCCCCAACATGTGAGCTTTGGTCTTGTAGAATCCCTTTAAGTCTTCTTTCCAATGCCACAGGTCGGACCCGATTTCGATTCTTCAAGGCAAAGTTACGCCCAGTCTCTCACAATGACCTAATTATGGACTAGTTCACTAGAGAGAAATTGTATGACATACCACGTGTCATTTTTTTCCTCCTTCAGCTCCGAAATTGATATACATAAAAATACAGTCCATGCATATTATGCCACTTTTTACAGAATTCCAATCCTCTTCTCTGAGAGAGAGTTATGATGATTTTTCCAAGGTCACTTCTTTGAGATGAAATTTAGCAGCCTGCAAAAACCCTAACTTCCACAGATTATATATCCAACAATATAGCAAACCAAGATCTGAAATTAGGTCAAAAAGTTTATCAGGACTTCGAATCAAATGGGTTTTAATTTCAGAATCTAAGACTTCACAGAAATGAAGTTATAGCAAAAATTCCATGATCGCTACATTTGGAGGATATATGAGATTTTTTTTTTATATAGTTGAGTGGGTCTTCTATAGAGAATCTTGGAGGGATTTTAGGAGCTTAAAAAATTATTAATTATTGACCATTCAATGACCAAAACCAATTATGAGTACCATGCCACAACCCCATAGGCTTTTAGCCCACTAACGGGGGTTACTAAATTCAAATGTGAATATATCTCAAACCATGAAGAATTACTTAGCATGCCATATATCAACGGAAACAACTCGACAAGTAGAATCTATTTAGAAGTTCCTTGACTCAAAATAGAGTAATTTGTGAAGTCAAAATTCCCTTGAAAGATAAGTGTAGCCCCTAGTGTTTCTTGGGTTGACATCAATGACAACCTAAGATCATCTTTAGATCAACAATCTCCCCCTTTAGCATTGGTGGCAACACAAGTACTCCCCCTGCGATCAGGGCACCTATTCCTACTGCCTTCTCTCACCCTTTTACATCAATGGAAAAGGGTAAATCCCCCTAAAACACAACCATCCTGTGGACCTATACATACTTCCACTGCCTCTTTATTTTCTACATAAGGAAAATCTAATGAGAACTTGGGAGAATCCCAAGATTCTGGTGAAGATATTCAAATGCTTCATGAGATAAAGGTTTAGTGAAGATATTAGTGATTGGTTCTTTTTTACCAACATATTCAAGTTTGATATTATTTTCAGCGACTTGTTCTCTAACAAAATGATATTTTATCGGAATGTGTTTTTTTTTTAATGCATGATAGGATTCTTGGAGATGTTGATGGCATTGGTGTTATCACAGAATATGGGAATAGGCTCACTGAATTGTACTTGAAGATCTTGCAAAATTTGTTTCATCCAAAGGACTTGAGTACAACAAGCTGCCACTGCAATGTATTCTGCTTCTGCTGTAGATAACGATATTGAGGTTTAATTTTTGCTCAACCATGATACAAGACAACCACCTAGATAGAATGTTGCTCCACTAGTACTCTTATGATCATCAATGCTTCCTACCCAATCTGCATTTGTAAAGGCTTGAATAATGAGATTGTTTCCCTTGGGATACCACAAGCCATATTTTTTTGTGCCCTTTAGATATCAAAGAATCCTTTGGATAGAAATAATATGTGATTCTTTTGGTGCTGCTTGGAATCTCTCTACTTGTCCAACTGCTTGCATAACATCTAGTCAGGAGGATGTTACATATAGAAGACTACCAATCATATATATGTACAACCTCTGATCCACATCCTTAGATGAGTCATCTATGATCAATTTGCAACCTGTTACCATCGGAGTAAGGACAGGTTTGCAATCTTCCATTTTGAATTTCTTGAGCATTTCCTTGATGTACTTGGCATGACATATAAATATTCCTTTCTCTTGCTGAGATATTTGAAGCCCTAAGAAGTATGTCAACTCACCAAGTAAAGACATCTTGAACTCACTTTGCATATTTGTAGAAAAGTTCTTACTTAGTCGATCATCATTGCTACCAAATATTATATCATCCACATATACCTCAATGGTTGTTAAATTATCCTTATCTATTTGTACGTAGAGATTGCTATCAGCAGTACCTTTCTTGAACCCTTGTTGATGTAGATATCTGTCAAGACGAGCATACCATGCTCTAGGAGCGCACTTGAGACCATACAAAGCCTTCTTTAACCTGCAAACATAGTCTTCTTTTTCTGACAGTAGAAAACCTTCAAGTTGTTCGATGTAAACTTCTTCTTCTAAATCTATATTTAGAAATTCTGACTTAACATCCATTTGGTAGACTTTTATTTTTCTTGAGCATGCAAAGGCGAGAAACATCCGGATGGCTTCCATTCTAGCAAATGGTGCAAATATTTTGTTGAAATATGGCAACAAGAATATTCCAATTTAATTTGTCTTGAATTAAAATCGAATTTAGTCTTAAAAGCTACTTGGAAATAATTAATTTATCTATTTTAAATTAATTAGTTGGATAAATTCAAGTTAGAAGTATTTCTAAAGTCATGCAAAAGTTATCCCTTAAATTAAGGAGATAAGATTGAGTATATTTGAGTTGTAATTAGTTAACTCAGTTTACTAAGTTAAGTCTAGTTAAATTAGTTCCAAAATGTTTGAGGAACTAATAGTGAGTTAACAGTCAGTTGATGCATTAATCCACTCAACTAGTGCTACTCCAGTTAACTAAAGATTCCCTCATCAGAAACTCATGCATGTCTATTCTGAGAAAGACCTAGTTGAGATTAATGTTCAAGGATAGTGTACTATCATTTGCATGTGTTTTCTCATGGAGAAAAATCATGCATGCAGTCAATGATTCATCCTTGATGATTGTGTAGTTTTGAAGAATTCATTTTCCACTTAGTAATAGGAAAATCATCCACAAGGAACAACACAAGGAAATAGGAGCTTGGAGGGGAGAGAGGAAGGCTAGAGAGAAGCCAATATTGCCTGTGAGCATCTGTGAGGATTGTACTAAGAGTTGGCTAGCTCTGAGAGCTAAGGCTTTGTATAATTCCTATGTATTTCCACCATGTATGATAATACAATCGTGTGGGGGTTTTATCTAAGGGTTTTCCCAAAGTATTTTCATGTGTATTGTGCCATTGATTCTTCTTCTTGTGGTTATATTGTTCAACTCGATCTTTAAGATTCTGCAAATTGATATTAGAAGTAGGTAATAGTATTCTCTTTGATTTATATTGCATTATCTGGTTAAACTATAGTAGATTTTCTACATGGTATCGGAGTTGGATTTGTAGAAATTATCTACATGGTATCAAGCCTATGAACATTATACTAAGAAGAGAATTTGAAGTTTGAAGTACGGGGTTGCAGGTGAAAATCGAATTCATATCATACTTCAAGGTTGGCCAATGGCATTCTATGGATTGAGACTCGAGTATGCCTTGGAAGGTAGCTCGAATTACATAGCATGGAAAGATAGAAAGGAGGTTGTATTAGAAGACAATGGCTTCAAGGAATTAATTGATCAAGAAATCCCAAAGCCAGCTTCAACTAATGCATAAGAGTTGGTTGAGTGGAAGAAGTGTCTGGCAAAGGCAAGACGGGTCATCCTTGAGGGATTTCGAGACCATATTGTATTGAGTCTCCATGGGAAGGATACTTTATTTTCAATGTGGAAGACATTGAAGAACATATACCAGAACAGTAGCAACAAGAGGAAATTGGCGCTCAAGGATAAGCTTCGAAGAATCAAGATGGAGAAGGGTGATACTATTTCCACATATATGAAAAGCTCACCACCTGCAGAGATAAGCTTGGCAGTGTGGGAATAACTACTATCGACGATGATATGGTGAGCCTCACTCTCCTTGGCCTTCCAAAGAGTTGGAATAGCTACCAGGACTCTGTGAATGGAAGGGAGAAACTATCAGATTGGGAACGACTATGGTCGGATCTAAGAATGGTTCTTCATCTAAGAATGATGATGAAGAAAATATGGCCTTGGCAAGTAAGGGAAGGAAAGGGAAGGGGAAGGCTTCCCATTTCAAGTCAAATTCTTCTCATGGAGGGAAGAAGGGTGACATGTCTAAAGTAAGATGTTTTAATTTTCACAATATGGGACATTATGCAACTAATTTCCCATCGAAGAATTCCAAGAAGGGATCCTCGGAAGGATCGGAAGGTGAGGCATTAGCCTCTCTATTCGAAATGGACTTTATCCTC
>APFE030148148.1:53868-71770 GCA_000404065.3 Pinus taeda
AAGCAGATTCAATAAGTCCACTAATAATAATATTCTTTACTTTTGCATCATTTACCAAATTCTTCTTACCTTGTTCATCTGCAGTTGGTGTAAAGCCATTTTGAATAGTGCCCCATACTTCGTAACCTTGTGCCAAGAGATAGACCTCCATTCTTCCTTTCCAGAGTGCATAATTATTTTCATTGAATAGAGGTACACCATTCTTGGTATGCCCCATGATCTCCTTCCAGTTGTTAAACTGCTATTGAAGGAACCAAGCTCTGATACCAATTGTTGGAAAATACTGAGAGGGGGTGAATCAGTATTCCTTAGCAATTAGCACTTCTAAATCTTTTCAGAGCATTAGTTAATCTTCAATTATCATTAATGTTTATGTAGTAACAACAGTGAATAAAAGAACACATGAGGCACAAAAATTTTAGGTGGAAAACCCCCTTCGGGTCAAAAACCACCGAACGCTTTTCTAATAATTCTTTAATCTTCAACTCCAAATGAAAAGAAAGCTCTAACTTCCTAGAATCTAGAAAAGCATTCTTCTCCAACTCCCACTGGATGGACACTCCAACGCCGGAGATTCTTTAGTAGTCAACTAAACGGATGCCCCAACACCCAATGAGCTACAACTCACCCTAGCACCACCCTACCACCCTGAAGTTTTCACATGCTTTAACCTGTTGGTGGCTTCATGCACCAACCTAGCACCACCCTACCACCCTATAGAAGAATAAAAGAAGAATGGATTCTCGTACTAGGGAAAATTGTCCACTTTACAATGATATAGAATGATGTAGAAGAAAAAGACACACTAGACCATAACCCCAACTATGACACAACCTCTTAATGATGTTCCTAGACCTCTCGACACTGCCTCTTCAACTCTTGGCAGATAGACACTTGTACAACTTTTACAATGATGCTTTTACAATGACTATGTACAATGATACTTTTAAAATGATTGTATGCAATGCTTCCCACTTGAAGACTTCATGTAGTGAACTTCTTGTTGTTGTTTTGCACCTTGATTGTTGCTCTTATCATGCTACCCTTTCTCACTCTTCAGAACATTAGATTATGCATTGAGTCTTCTCTTGATGAATATATAATACCTGCAACTAGTCTTCAAATAAATACCCATGACATGATAATAGAAAAACTACTTACCTATAGCTTACCTCTTTTGCATCATTTTGCTGCACCTTGCTCTTTGTTTCCCTAGAAATTCTGGTCCTTTGCACCCCTTGACAACACTTGATCTAGTTTTTATTTCCTTCTAGGAGCACGATATTTAATCTAATGTAGCTTTGTAATTTCAGATCCCCAACATGTGATATTCGGTCCTGTAGAAGCCCTCTGAGTCTTATTTCCGCAGGTCTGACCTGATTTGGATTCTTCAAGGCAAAGTTATGCTCAATCTCTCACAATGACCTAATTATGGACTAGTTCAGTAGAGAGAACTTGTACGACGTACACCGTGTCACTCTTTCCTCCTTCAGCTCCAAAATTTATACATAGAAAACTATAGTCCATGCACAATCTGCCACGTTTTACAGAATTCCAATCCTCTTCTTTGAGAGAGGGTTATGATGATTTTCCCAAGGTCGCTTCATTGAGATGAAATTCGGCAGCCTGCAAAAATCCTAACTTTCAAAAATCATATCTCCTAAAATATAGCGAACCAAATCTGAAATTCGGTCATGACATTCATCAGGATTGTGAATCACATGGGTTGTAATTACAGAATCTAAGACTTCCCAGAAATGAAGTTATAGCGAAAATTCCACGATCACTACATTTGGAGGATATATGAGATTTCTTTTTATAGAGTTGAGAGGGACTTCTATAGAGAACGTTGGAGGGATTTTAGGAGCTTAAAAAATTGTTGATTATTGACTATTCAATGAAAAAAACCAATTATGAGTGCCATGCCACAACCCCATAGGGTTTTAGCCCACTAACTGGGGTTACTAACTTCAAACATGAATATCTCTCAAACCGTGAAGAATTACTTGGCATGCCATATATCAACGGAAACATCTCAATGAGTAGAATCTATCTAGAAGATCATTGACTTAAAATAGAGCAAGTTTCCAAGTCAAAATTCCCTTGCAAGATCAGGGTAGCCCCTGGTGTTTCTTGGGTTGACATCAATGACAACCTCAGATCAACTTTAGATCAACAGATAGAAGTTGAGCAATCTAGAAAAAGGAATTTTTATTTGTCAAAAAAAATATGCCAAGGATTTGCTGAAAATATTTGGGATGGAGAATTGCAAACCTATCCCTGCACCAGTTACAACAGGTACAAAATTAAGCACAGATGATGAAGGATCAAATGTCAATCCAACTCTATTCAAAATATTTGTTGGCATCCTCATATATCTCACAGCTACAAGGCCAAATATTATGCAAGGAGTGAGTTTGATCTCTAGATTTATGGAGACTCCAAAAAACACACATTGGAGAGCAAGAAAAAGAATTTTGAGATACATAGAGGGAACTACAGATTGTGGCTTAATGTATGCAAGCACAAAGAATAAGGATTTGGTTGGGTGCACTGAAATTGATTTTACAGAAAATTTGGATGATAGGAAGAGCACTTCTGGTTATGTGCTCCATCTTGGTTCAAGTGTGATCTCATGGGCATCTAAGAAGCAACCTATTGTGACACTTTCGTCAGCAAAAGTAGAATATGTAGCAACGACATTAGCAGCATTCCAAGTAGTATGGTTAAGAAGAGTATTGGATGGACTCAAGCAAAAACAACAAGGGTCAACAACAATCTACTGTGGCAACACATCAACCATTGCAATATCCAAGAATAGTGTGTTTCATCAAAAGAGAAAGAATATTTATACTAGATATAACTTTATTAGAGAACTTGTGAGCACTAGATAAGTCCACTTTAAGCCTCATAAATCAATTGATCAATTCGTTGATATATTCACTAAGCCATTAGCAAAAGATGTATTTGAGTTTAACAAAAGAAACTTGGATGTTGTAAGCCTAACTAAGACTTATACCAACAAGCATGTTTGAGTTGCCATTGTCTTAGTTTAGTGGTCGTAATTAAGGGGGAGTGTTAAAGATAGATAATTACTCCTCATGGAGAGTTATCTAAAATGAGAGAGTCAATTAACTAAGTCAAACTAAGTCAAGTTGAGTTAAGTCATATTTTGGGTAAAGTTGAATTTAGTGAGTGGTTGCATGTCCAAGTTATTTTGAGTGGGTCACTAGTCAAGTAAGGATAAATACCCTCACTGATTTCAATGTAATAATCAAGTTTGTGTGATCAAAAAAAGAGTTGCAACTCGTGTTTGGTTTTGTGTGTTAAATTTTGTGTCTTTCCTCCTCTAGCTTTCCAACATTCACAATATAGAAAATATATCTTTAAAAAAATATTTTTTGTGAAATATCGATCTCCATAACATACAATTTTGCTTCACAACATTCAAAATTTAACTAATTACGTCAAAAAGTGTTTTATTTGTGAGATTGGGTGGGCAAACGCTGTTCAACCCATCCAATTAGAATGCTTTACTTTCACCCTTCAAACCAATTATATTTTGACACGTTCGAGCAAGTTTAATTTTGACACGTTCAGCAATTTTTGCAGAAGTTTGGGTAAGCTTCAGTCCATGATCAATGAATCCATCGTCTTGGTAGAGATTTAAAAACCCATCACATCGTACTAGATTGCTCCCATGGATTCAGAGTTGGATGTAGTGAAAACCTGCGCAGACTTGCTAAGAATTTATTAGATTATGGGTGAAAGGTCATTTGCAGATACGAAAAGATGAGGAATGGGAAGCATTTACGTTTGGGGTTAATGTAGAGGCAGGGAAGTGCGGAAGAAGCACCATGTATTCAGCTATAATGGCATCGTAGGTGGCATCAAGAATATGAATGATAGTTGGAGCATGGATGTTCAAATCGCTCATGGAGGAAGCAAATCACAAGAAGAGTATGATGGGAGGAGGGGCCATGAACATGCCCTGATGCCCCACCTACAATGGCTCTAGGAGGATTCCTTGTATCTGCAAGCGTTGGTTAGATGGTCACGAGGTTTGCACTACACGTGCCCATACCAGTATGAAGCCTTTCTCTTCCTGTGGTGGCTTCAGAAAGGGCCGACTAATTTCGGTCAAGCTCCGAATCTCCAATGCCCGCAAGAAATTTTAACCGCATCACTATTTTATTTATCTGAGGACTCTCTGGACATCATTTTTTTTATTTATTGTGAACAAGCCTAAAGATCACATTCCCAAAATATTAGGAAAGTTTCCCCCTTTGACTAGTTGCAATATAAGTTGGGAATGACTGTCGGGGTTATTATTATTACATTTTGTGATTGTTTGCAAGGAATGGGAAGCATTTAAATTTGGGGTTAATGGGGAGGTAGAGAAGCATGGAAGAAGCACCATGTCTTCGGTTGTAATGGCATCGAAGGTGGCATTAGGGATAAGAATGATAGCTAGGGTATGGATGTTCAAATCCCTCATGGAGGAAGCAAATCACAAGAAGAGTATGATGGGAGGAGGGATCATTCCCATGCCCCACATTTAATGGCTCTAGGAGGGTTCCCTGTATCTGAAAGTGTTGGTCGGATAATGACGATGGTTGCGCTACATGTGGTCATACTGGTATGAAGCCTTGCTCCTCTTGTGGTGGCTCTGGAAAGGGCCGGTTAAGCTCTGGATCTCCAATTCCCGCAAGAAATTCTAACGACATCACTATTTTATTTATCTAAGGACTCTCTAGATATCATTATTTATTGCGAACAAGCTTGATCTTAATCAGGCTGGCCGTTAGGGTTTTATATCAGCTCCATGCTCCTTCTTCTATGTATACTATGTAATATAAAAACTTGAATCGAAAGGGGCTCGAATACTTGATTCATCTGTTATGCAACTGCCACGTTCACTCAACAATTTGTGTATTCATTCCATTTCTTTTCTGTTTTGATAACCAATTATACTTAATTATTTTGGAGGGGAGAGCAAGAAATGGATAAATTGTGTTAGGAATGAATAAATGTGAGTAGATTCATCATGTTTATTTCACATATGTGTTCAACCCATTGAATTTTGGGGTTTTCAATATGTGCATAAAATTCAATCTTGTTAATTTCAAAGAAGCTAATTATTTTATAGAAATTAATGAATCTTAAAATAGTCTAAAGTGACTATTAGCTTTAGGAAGTCACACCCTAATAGTTGAATTGTTAGTAATTTTGGTTAGAAATGGTTGGAGAAAATGGCACCATGGGTTGCACTGCAGAGTGCATTGATTTACTAGGTCTGAGGTGTGATATGCTAGACTTGCATCCAGCCTCATCATCCTTAAATGGGAAGGACTACATGGAAACAATCCTTCAGCGAAGACATCAAATGAGGCAGACCACATGAACACAATAGTTGAACTAAGACATCAAGATTAGGGTTTTTCCATATTTGCTTACGACTTGTCCCTGTCCCTAAATGTTTGAAACGTACTAGACACTTAGATAAGTTGGTCCACTAGGTGCCAATATGAACATGTCTCTGGAGCCGTATCTCATCTCACGACAAAAAAATCCTCTAGTTGTTGGAATCAGGTGATATGGAAAATTGCAGTTTAAATTTCTAGAGTTTGGTGATAAATGAATCACAATTACCGTCAATTTGGAGCTTTGATTAAATGTTCAATGATTTCTGATGATTCGAACTTGGAAAAAAAACTTGTGGACATCACTCCACCATACATAGAGCTTGCAACATGTTGTGCTATACAACAGCCCCCCCATTTCAAATTTTTAATCTTAGTCTAAAGATGTTAAATAAGAAATAGGTCCCCTTTAGGAAATAAAAAGCAATAAAACTTTTTGAGTAAAAATAGATTTTCCATACTTTTCATATAAAAGTTGCTTTATGAGTGTTTGGAATCGCTCATCACAAATCGCAATTTCTTAAGACCAATGGACATCCATTTGAAAAGTTACAATGTGATCAAAGTCATCGCAAATTCCTCATCGCAAAGTTTTAAATTGAAATTATCCATTTATAAACATGTGATGTGATATAACTATCGCATTTCGCATATAATTAATCCTGAGGAATAAGTTATGGCATTTCATTGAAACCTTGCGATGCGATAATGCTATCACAATCGCATATCATCGATCCATAGGAAAACATTGAAAGCACTTCGTTGAAACTTTGCAATGCGATATAACTATCATGATCACATATTGCATATCGCGCTCCCAATAGAAGCAAGTAATATATACTATGGAGACTCCCGATATAGTGTTAAATCAATTATAAAGGAAAACATGATTTACGAAGAAAAAACATGATTTTCCAAGTTTGAAAAGGAACCTGCCAACTCTACGTGCCAACTCATCACTCATCGCAATCGCAACAATACAAATAATTCTTTCGAACATAGCACTTGTAACTCCTAATTTGCGATATGCGATGGCTCTACAAGTATTAAAATAATACAATCACTAATCACAAAATCGCAGAGTTATGACACTTGTTCTAAAAGGACCATTGGAAAACTTGTGATGCGATATATATTAATTCGGCATTAAAGTTTCATGTTATGAGGTTACGGTAAAGCATTAAGAGGAAGTTATGGTTACAATCCTTTAAGGATTTCATCCTTTGTGACTATGTACGATATGAGATCTTTTGCATCTAATGCGCATACACTGATTTTAGTCTGTAATTAGTTGTATTGGTTGCTCTCAAAGTTTTTTGCCTATCACGCTCCTATTTCTCATTTTGCAGTGTAAATCCATAATCATGCAGTTAGTCAAGATGTCTAAGAAAGCTCGAAATACAAAGGCTCCCCTTACAATGAAAGAAGGACAAGGAAAATTGGTGTTAATCTCAAATACTACCTGTCAAGGCTTTGGTAAGATCTTGTGGGAAGGCATATATGATTTGCTTGAAAATGAAAATCTGAAGGAGATAGGAGAAGAAGCAACAATTGATGGAACTGATGAATCAAAAAACATGCTCAATGATTTAGCTAGCTCTTTCCTCCATCGAATAGCGGCCTGTGGAAATATTTTACCATATAATGATATGGTAAGATGGGTAATCGAGAGCATTAACATAATAGACAGAGCTTTCTTCACAGCTGATGGAAGGATGTTCGGATACTTCAAACCTGAAGACGTCAAGAGAATGTATCACTTATCGTACCCCCAATGACACTACAACAAATCATTCCTAGAAGCCTTCGCCAAGGAGAATCAAATTGAATCAAACCTTATCAATCAATGGAGACAATCTCGTAACAAGCACAAACATGAATCATCTGGTATGTATTCTGCGGACTCCTTAGCATCTCCATATTGTTATGTTGCTACTATGATGTGTAGACTCTTTGGAAGCCCCGATTCTGCTAAATTTTCTATTGAAATGGTTCCATTGATAGAAGCAACGATAAACTCCTTTGTGATGGATTGGGAAACCATCCTATTGGATAAAATGGCTAGCCAAATACTGGATTATAGAAAGAATAGATTTGTCACTACCCAAGTTGTGCCCCCATTTTATATGAGTGCTTACATAGTTGACCCAATTTGTTTTAATTCCAAATTTCCCATCTTAGGTTGGAAATGGAATGTTCAGGATCCAACCCCCATTCATATTTACCATAAATACTTATGGAAGTCTGGTTAAGGAAATGTTATAATTTTATAAGTAAATTTTCAAGTGTTTCGTCAGTGCGGTAATTGTTTCCGCTTTCCATATTTTTTAAATTGCTTCATATTAAACTATGTATACGCCATTTCACGTAGCATGAAATGTGAAGTACTATGTATATTTTTGTTTATGTAATTTATAATAAATAATGTCTAGTGATCCATATAATTTTAATTGATTAGAGAATAGCCACAACATCTCTAATTAAATATATTATATATTATGATTCGTTAGGATCACATAAAGATATATTTAGACATTAAATTGTAATTCAATTATACTAAATATAATAAATTTTATCCTACAGGAAATTTTATTATATTTATGTAATTAATTAGGATAAAATATTCATAACTTATCCACAGGAACTATGAATCAATAGTTTTATCATAAAGTTCAAAACTAAGATAGAATTTATATTAAATTATAAATCATAATATACCCTTTAGAATTATGAATTAAGTGAATAATTTGACAAATTCTATCAGAAAGAATAATTGAATCTGCTTGAATTAGAAATTTGGCCCACGAGCAATTTTTATATTATTAGATTCAATTTTGAGCATGATTTACATTGGTAAAACATGAAATTTTATTTAGGCCTCAATTTTTAACTTAAGAATGTGATCTTTAATTTTCTACAGTTGTACAACCTGCAAATTTCTCTGAAATTCTTTGTGATATCCCCTAACTTAAGGGAGATAACTATAAGGTCTGGAAGGAAAGGGTTCTCCTTCATTTGGAGTGGATGGACATAGACTATGCTATTAGGAAAGATGAACCACCGACACTCACTAATACCATCACTGCAGTGGACATCACGCTTTATGAACGATGGGAGCGATCCAATCGCCTAAGCATAATGTTCATTAAGACTAAAATTTCAGCTAGTATTCGTGGTTTCGTTGATTAGCGTGAAAAGGTTCGAGACTTGCTAAAGGCCATTGATGATCAATTCGTCACTTCAGATAATGCACTAACAAGCACCCTAATCATGAAGTTCTCATCCCTAAGGGTCACCAGTGTGAAAGGTGTGCGCGAGCACATCATGTAGATGAGGGACACTATGGCTCAATTGAAGAAACTCGAGGTTGAAATATCGGAGTCCTTACTGGTGCACTACATCCCAAACACCCTTCCGCACCAATACGGACCTTTCAAAATCTCATACAACACACATAAGGATAAATGGTCAATAAATGAAATCAAGACCATGTGTGTTCAAGAGGAAGAGAGACTGGTGATGGAACTGGGAGAAAGTGAAATGATGGCAATGCATGGAAAGGGAAAATCTCAAGCCAATCGGAAAGGGAAAGGTAAAGTACCTCCCCAAGCCGATATCAAGAAGGATTCCAAGTGTTTCTTCTATAAAAAGAAGGGACACATGAAGAAGGAATGCGCCAAATTTCATAAATGGCTTGCGCACAAAGGTAATTTAATCTTGTTTGTTTGTTATGAATCTGATATGGTTAACGTCAATATTAACACATGGTGGATTGATTCTGGATCAAAAATTCATATTTCAAATTCCTTGTAGGGTTTGCAAAACCTGAGGAAGCTAGTGGGAATTGAGCAAAGCATTTTATCAGGAAACAATATGGGCTCGCATGTGGAAGCTATAGGAACATGTTATTTAACTTTAAGTAGTGGCTTTGTTTCAGAATTAGAAAAGACCTTTTATGTTCCAAGTTTTTCTAGAAACTTGATTTCAGTCTCAAGGCTTGTACCTTTTGGATATTTCTTTAACTTTTCAGAAAAATCTTTCAGTCTATTTCATAAATCTGATTATGTTGGGAATGGTATTTTGTCTAATGGTCTTTACTGCATTAATTTACAAAACAATGTCACTTATGATTCAATGCATGTTCACATTGGCACTAAAAGATGTGTTATTAATGAAGATTCCTCTAAATTATGGCACCTGAGACTAGGTCATATCTCCATAGAAAGAATTAAAAGATTGGTAAATGAAGGGGTGCTTAACAATCCGGATTTCACTGATTTTGAGACTTGTGTGGACTGCATAAAGGGAAAGCAGACCAACAAGTCAAACAAAGGTGTCAATAGGAGTTCGAACATATTAGAGATCATACATACCGATATATGTAGTCCAAACATGGACTCACATGGTTATAGATACTTCATCTCCTTTATAGATGATTACTCATGATATATGTATCTCTACATGCTTCATAAAAAGATCTTTAAGGCTGAAGTAGAGAAAAATGCAGCAAGCAAATTAAGATTGTGAGATCAGATAGAGGTGGAGAATATTATGGTAGATACACAGAAGATGGACAAACACCTGGGCCATTTGCAAAATTTCTTCAAGAGCATGGGATTGTTGCCGAATACACCATGCCTGGTTCACCTGACCAGAATGGTGTAGTAGAAAGAAGAAACTGAACATTATTGGACATGGTGTGGAGTATGCTTAGCAGCTCCAATCTTCCTAAATCCTTCTGGACTGAAGCACTTAAGACGGCAGTGTATATATTAAACTGAGTTCCAACCAAGGCTGTTCCTAAAACGCCATTTGAATTATGGAAAGGTTGGAAACCGAGTTTGCGACATATGCGTGTTTGGGGATGCTCGTCTGAAGTGAGAATTTTTAATCCACAAGAGAAGGAGCTGGACCCAAGGACCATTAGTGGATATTTCATTGGATATGCTAAAAGGTCTAAAGGTTACAAATTTTATTGTCCATCTCACAGCACTAGGATTTTGGAATCAAGAAATGCAAAGTTTCTTGAAAATGACTTGATCAGTGGGAGTGATCAAACCAGGAACATAGTTTTTGAGAATCATTCAGAGTTTCAACCTTCCACCTCAAGTGATAGATTGGTCATTGTTCACAGCACCCCTCAAGTACAAACTGGTGGTGAACAACCAATTGTGGAAGTTCCACAAGCTGCTGACGACATTCTAGTAGATCAGGTAGTTCAAGAGTTGCCAAGAAATTTTGAACAATGAGTTGAACCACATACTTCTCAGGGAGATGATGGTACAACATTAAGAAGATCTACTAGACCAAAGAGATCAACAATTTTTGATGATTATGTTGTGTATCTACAAGAATCTTACTACAACATTGGAGTCGAAAATGATCCTGAGTCCTTTTCACAAGCTATGAGTTGCAAAGAATCAAAATTATGGTACGATCCATGAAGGAAGAGATGAATTCTATAGAGTAACGAAGTCTGAGATCTTGTTGAGTTTCCTAATGGTGCAAAAGCCATTGGATGTAAATGGGTCTTTAAGACAAAGAAAGACTGATTGGGCAACATTGAGAGATACAATGCAATACTTGTTGCTAAGGGATTCACTCAGAAAGAGGGAATCGACTACACGAAGACTTTCTCTCTTGTATCTAAGAAAGATTCCTTGTGCGTTATTATGGCATTAGTAGCCCATTTTGACTTGGAGTTGCAACAAATGGATGTGAAAACGACATTTCTTAATGGAGATCTAGAGGAGGAAGTTTACATGAAACAACTTGAAGGATTCCCCTCTAGTGATGGTGAGCAATTGGTTTGCAAGCTCAAGAAGTCATTATACGGTTTAAAACAAGCATCCCGCCAATGATATTTGAAATTCCATAATGTAATTTCTTCTTTCGGTTTTGTAGAAAACATTATGGATCAATGTATATACCTAAAATTTTGTGTGAGTAATTTTTTTTTTCTTGTTTTATATGTGGATGACATTTTGCTAGCAACCAATAATAAGGGTTTGCTACATGAGGTGAAACAATTTCTCTCTAAAAATTTTGATATGAAGGATTTGGGTGAGGCATCTTATGTCATTGGCATTAATATCCATAAAGACAAATTTCGAGGCATCTTAAGTCTATCTCAAGAAACCTATATTAATAAAATTTTAGAGAGATTTCGGATGAAGGATTGTTCACCAAGTGTAGCTCCCATTGTGAAGGGTGATAGATTCAGTTTGAACCAATGCCCTAAGAACGACTTTGAAAGGGAACAAATGAAGAACATTCCACATGCTTCTGTTGTCAGAAGCCTAATGTATGCTCAGGTCTGCACAAGACTTGACATTGCATTTGTTGTGGGAATGTTGGGATGATATCAGAGTGATCGAGGTTTAGACCACTGGAGAGCTGCAAAGAAAGTAATGAGGTACCTTCAAGGAACCAAAGACTACATGATTATGTATAAACGGACAGACAACTTGGAAGTAATTGGTTACTCAGATTCTGACTTTGTTGGATGTGTTGATTCACGCAAATCAACATCAGGATACATTTTTATGATGGTCGGTGGAGATGTATCATGGAGGAGTGCCAAGCAGACCTTGATTGCCACTTCCACTATGGAAGCCGAGTTCGTCCCCTGTTTTGAGGCTACTTTACATGGTGTACGGCTTAAGAGTTTCATTTCTGGGCTTAGAATTATGGATTCTATCTCTAAGCCATTGAGAATATATTCCGACAATTCAACTGCTATTTTTATGGCTAAAAACAACAAAAGTGGGAGTCGAAATAAGCACATCGACATTAAGTATTTAGCTATAAGGGAACGTGTTAAAGAAAAGAAAGTGGTCATTGAGCACATCAACACTGAGTTGATGATCGTTGATCCTTTGACTAAAGGCATGCCACCGTTTAAATTCAAGGATCATGTAATGAATATGGAACTTGGTTCCATTATGTAGTTTTTCATTGTATGGACAATGTTATTTTAATGAAATTCTTAATGATTGTGATGTTTTTCTCATATTTATGTGCACCTTAATTTGATTTGAGAAAATTTATCCGTGTAGGACCAGGAATAAACATAAGGTTTATTCATTAAGAAATTGTTGCCACATAAATTATAATAAGAATAAATACATAGTAATACATGGAAGATAATTCATGTATCTATTACTTAATACAGATTATCAATGGGTTTTAAGATGAGACATTAAGATTGGAAGTATGGACCAAATGGGAGAATGTTAAGCTCCATTAAGTTTTTCCCAACTACTGCCTACAATTACGGAAGTGAATTGTAGTAATTTTCTTAATTTCTGGAAACTAACTCTAGTAATTTCCTTAAATTACGGAAATCAACTGTAGTTAATTAATTTCTTGTTAGGAGCTTCTGAAGTGGTCCATTACTTCATATGGAGTTCTCTACCATGATGTGTGAAACACCTGACATGAAGTGGTCCATTACTTCATATGGAGTTCTCTACCATGATGTGTGAAACACCTGACACATAGCCAACAGAAGCTTGATGGAAGTTTGGCTATATATATTTATGTTTGGTCCCGAAGCTTGTATCTCAATCCCCTTCAATGTTACACCATCAAGTCGAGAGAGCAGAGCTTGGAAGTGCCTTCAGATTTTCTGTAGTGATTTTTCCTGTCTCCATTACGTCTCATAGCTTGATGAACGGGAGCGCTCTCTGTTTGGGCATTTATCTCTCCTCTTAATAGTTCTGCGATTGTCTTCCCCATTTGTTGTCTCTATTGTCATGCAATTGCAGCCTCGGGTAGTTTGTTCAGGATTTCCACTCCCATCTTTGGAGATATGTCCATTTTTCGTTGCAAACCAAACTACTATCATCTGCTCTTTTGTCGGTAAAATTCATTCTGCCACGGTAGTTTGATACATTTCGTTCTTGGGAGAGCTTTTGGGTCCAGCATTCTGAGATTCTTGAATCTTCTTCAAATTGCTGGTTTGATCGAGCAAACAATGCCTACAAACTCATCTGCTGGTGGAGGCTCCTAGAATCCAGAATTATTACGGGTGTGAATGGCCGGAGGTAATTTATCTTTGCATAAACTTTAACATTATTAAAGTTTTATTTTTTGATTCTTTTTCCGCATTATAGTAGAATCGTTATAATCGTTAGCTATCATGTAGAGAATAGCTATCATCTACATATTCTCACTCAGATTGATTTAGCCTCTAAACCTTCTCTAGATCTCGAACATATTCTCAAAGAGAACAATCACACTTACAATCTCAACAAATAAGTCACACCGCAGTTGATTTGAATATCTTCACAAGCACATCGAGTCTGGCACTCTTCATCAATCGTGATAGAGATGGAAGAGCACCAGCGATTTATGCTTAGTATGGAGAATGTATCAGTTGTGGCTGGCATTGTTAACGAATCAAAGAATATTACCTTTGGCAATTAACACGTGACTGTCACTATAAAAATAACCAACACCATACCATACTGCAGAGTGTGGATATTATATAGCGTAGGCATAGTATTCCAGAAAAGGATCTTCGATCGTGGTATAACACTCACTCCAATCATGCAGAGATATATCCAACCCACGCATTGATTTTGTTACCATAGCGTGGATACCTTCAAATCGATGCTGGAAGTCTAAATTCATAACGTAATTACCATTTGTTTTCTAACTGACCCTGACTGTTCACGCAGTCTTCATCACTCACACACATAAAACCCTGAATATCCTCTCCATACACTGAGTTAATCAATCACAGTTTAATGCATGACCAGCGATTTCTTTTGATTGATGGTCGCTCTGAGTTCGATGCTATGACAATGGATATCTAAATTTGATCCCACCGTTTTAGCCAATGCCCCACCTATAAGTAGAATTCAGTAATGTGGAATTTCAAATTGCAGAATTATTCAGTAATGTGGAATTTCAACTTGCAGAATTTAATAATCAAACATGACTGCAATTTCTAAATTCAACCATCGATCTATAGTTTCAATTCCCCATTCCTCCGAGAACAGAGTACATTATTTCCTCATGGCAGAAAGCTCTAATTTCTCCAATCTTCTTTTCCTCCTTCGAAAGAGTCTCATAATACAATATAGGCATGAATCTATTTTCATTAAATTAAACTCTGCACATACATCAATAAGAACCTGTAACTAAATATGAAGTTCTGGTTACCTCAAATTTGATTACTTCCTCACTTCTGACATGATCACAAATCGAATGTCCTTTTCTTATCTTTGGCCAATTCTGCTCATGAGTTTGGCAACCCTTTCTATGACCGTAGGCTTACATTTTATTCATGGAAGTGGATACTACCAGCTCCTCAAACTTCTTTAAAGCCGTAACTGATTTCTAAATTCAGACATTTCAATGTTATCTCCTAAAGATCAAATTATTCAGCTGTCGCTAATCACTTTTACCTTCTAGACCATTGAATAGATGTCTATGAGAAAATATCCTCTTACAATGACTCAATGACTTAACTATTCTAGAAGCTATCTATTAACTTCGTAAAATACAATATTCACATTAAGGAATTGGGATTCCATAGTAAATGTCAAGACCCCCTTTTGGGCCTCATCAAGGAAGTTGATTTGAGAGAATATGCTCTTGCATCAAGTCGAATGTTGGTTTAATTGTAAGTTGCAGTAGACTACACCTTTTTTTTTCACCTATATTTTAGTTTTTGATTTCCAAACATATTTACCAAGTTCAGTTTTTTTGTAGAGGGTACTGGGCACCAGAGTATGGGCAGTTATCTGTTAAAGCTAATGTTTATAGCTTTGGGATTCTTCTTCTGGAACTTATAAGTGGAAGGAAGAGCATAGATTTTAATCTAGAAGGTGAAATGCGGGTCCTTTCAGATTGGGTAAGATATTGTTTCAATTAAATTCTCAATTGACTGCATCTTAACCCGGCCATGTTATTTAAGTTATCTGGAATGTCATGAGACTGGGGCTCGATTTTTTACGAGTATAGTCATACCAGGGCACAATGCTTATCTATTAACTTATGAAATTCAATTCAAGTACAAAAGCTAATGGCTCATTTTATGTATCGGGTATATATTTGATTAATTTGTCGTATGTCTTTTCTTTGTGAAAGCAAGGGGATTAAACAGGGGAGGAACACTGGTGAGCATGATTGATCCAGTGATAAGAAGGAACAATTGTTGAGATGCATCTATGTTGGATTGTCGAATGTGATGCTTCAACACAGTTTATGAATTCAACAGATCCCACCAAACCTGACATTGAGACTTCTAGACCTAGCCAGAACACCAAGGCCACCGTTATTTGTGACCCTTCACAGGCATACGCCCAAAATGATCCTCTTGTAACCCTATCGGCTTCTGTATCCTCAGCTTCAGCGCACATCCACAAATCTAGCCCTTCCAGTGCCTCTACTACCCAATCGTCTTCGCACACACATCTTCTTCCTCAGTGTGACCCAGTTGCTTTGACTACTCACAGGCGTACCCAAGTAGGCTTCACTGAATCTTTTTTAATATCAGTTACGTTTTGTTGGTATTCTTTTAATTTTGTTTGTTTTTCTTAATTGTTTCCTGATTCAAAATTAGACTAGTAGACATTGGTTCAAAACTAGAAGAGTAAAGTATATCTTAATAGACTTAGCAGGTATGTATATAAGAGAGGTGGGTCCATTTTTCAAAAAAAAAAAAAAAGTCTCATACACAAATTTGAGGTCTAGATTAATAATGAAATGAAATTAAATAATAATAATAATAATCTTTACAATTATTTAAAACCATCATACATGTTAAAGAATTCTTATTATCTAGGAATTATTTTTATGACTTATATTAATCCAATTCTAAAAATGTCCTTGGTCCTACCAATTAAAAAAGTTTTACATAACGTGAGTGTTTTGTTTAAATAACTTTAACAAAAATTAGATTAATTATTAAATTTAATAATTTACTATTTTTATATATAATCTGTTTGCCTTTTCCTTATATATAAAACTTTTAACATATAAGTGCATAACTTCATTGTATTATATATATATATATATATGGAGAAATTGAATTTATTGAATTTTATTGGCAGTATTTATCATCAATGGTTAAACTTTGAATGTTTACAGCACACCTGGGCCAGAGAAATCAAAATTTTGGAAAGGCAAGTTCTGGGGAGCAAAGTTTGGGAACTCGAAGGAAGCGAAAACTCTAGCTTCAGGTAGATATCAAACTAGACTTTTTAAAATTATCTTTATTTTGAAAAAAATTAAATACAACTCTGCTCTTTTTAATTTTTGATAATTATTTTGTTACTTCACCAACACTGATTTTGTGGAATCGCCTCCCCACGAGCTCCAGTATCCTCTACTAATGTGTAGTTGAGAGTGCCTAAACAAATTTCCGATCCCTTGAATACTATTTGCTTCTTAATTTCATCTCTTTTTAAAGTTAGAATTGAAATGGTAAATAATTATCCAACTCTAAAAAATAGTTTCGTTGCACCTAAACAACGCCTTTCCATTTGTAGAGCAATATGATTAGAAACCCGGAACCCATTTCAATTAGTATTTCATAGTGGCTTTTTGATCTATTGTGCGGCTTTTTTAAGTATATTTTTAATCAATTTTATCAATAATATTTTATTTTCAGAATAAAAATAATATAATAGATAGTTTATGTAGTTTAGTTTAAATATAGTTTAATTATACATTAAAATTATGAAAAATTAGATAAAATTTTTATAGCACAAAAATAGAAAAGCATACTAAACTAATAATTATTGGAAATGTCATCTCGAAAAATTAAGAAATAATGATTACTAGATATTATTTTATATTAGCATAATATTATGCTTTAATATTAGTTGTTTTCTATATATAGATATTATAAATTTTATTAAATATGTTTTTAATGTAATAATAAGTTCATCTTAGAGTGAAATATGAGAAAAACTAAGATTTAATGAAAAAATAGAAAAAAAGAGAAAAAATCAAAATAAAAAACTTAAATAGAAAAGAAATCAATTAAAATAAAAAAACTAGTAACTTATAGAAATGGAAGTTACTAAACAACTCATAAAAAAATCTCAACCAATCACAACTTTACAAACAAGTGCTAAGTAGTAGCTAGTACTTAATATAGGGAAATTGAAATTTGGATTGTTGAAAGGTAAAACTGTTATGAAACTATATAACTTTATTTAGTGATAGGTTTCAGTTAGGGAATCAATTTTTTACCAACAACTAAATTAATATATCCCTTGACCCAATTTATGGGAAAAAATAATATATCCATTAACAGTGAAATTATTATGGCAATCTAGGTGAGTTTGTTTTGTACTCACTTTTGTAATTAATAGAAATAAATAAAAAATCAAAGTCTTTATGAATTTTGTTGAGATGCTAAATTTATTAATTCTCCATCATTTAAAAATAATAATTTAGTAATAATATTTAAAAAAAAGTAGTAACAATGTTTATTGAATAGTTTATATTTTAGTTTT
>APFE030148172.1:0-22681 GCA_000404065.3 Pinus taeda
GTCAATTTAGTATTCCTAAATTGATATCATTAATTTGTCAACCCGGGGCTCGTAAGCTGATGAAGTGAAGGTGTACTATATGTACTTAAGCAACCTCTTAAAGCTTTTTGTCATTTGGGGGTGTTGTTTTGTGATTATTTTATCTTCCTAAGATGAAATGATGTATTTATAAACAAATGAGTGATGGTGTGTGTGGAGTGAATTCTAAATGAGTGAGGGTGTGTGATTAGTGATTCCTAACTAATCGCTGAAAAAGGAAAACTTGAAAGAAATGAATTAAAATAACTGAAAGCAAAGAACCACTTTCTAATAGCATTAGACACCATTCATACTGCTGCAAAAAAAAGAAAATCACTTAAAAGACCAATGATAAAGTTTATCTCTTCCTAACTCTCTGCCTCTAACACATAGTACTGTGTAAGACACGATTAAGAAGTAGCTAAAAGTAAGTCTAATAAATGATAAAAATGAGAAAATCTACTTTAAAGACTAGTGATATTATTTTGCTCTTTCTAACTCTCTGCCTATATCACATAGTATTGTGTAAAGCACGATTAGAGAGTAGCTAAGGATTAGTCTAGAAAGCACTCAAAGCCAGCTGCAAGTGATTAATGTTCTGATCTCTAAAAAGATAAACAATTTGTAGTAAGAGACCATACATATATTAGCAGACAGTTTTGAAAATTAAAACTAAAAACTAATTATGGAAATAGAATAAGGAGCAACAGCTTTAAATTTGTCAACTGAAACTACCACTAGATGCAAAGCAAACACATGAACACACAAATAATCCCGGGTCAAAACCTGCAAAAAAGCAATGCTGATCAGCTTAAAGAAATGATCCAAAATGAATTAAAGTGAAGTAAATTATGCTGTACATAAATCAAGAAAAGAGAATGCTGAATCACGAAAATACTATACATAGGCTAGTAGAACAAGGGGCCCTCCATTCACATAACCCAAGAAAACTCAAAGTGTTGAAAAGCTCCAAAACAACACTGGTTCTATTACTCCATATGCAGAAATTTACAGTAAAGAGTGCTAGAACAGCACTATAAAAACAGAGTTTTAGAAATGCTTAAAAATTATAACAAGTTCACCAACATACAGCAAATAAAAGTCTTTTTAAGCGTACGCAGACGCAAGTATTTATAGGCATCTGAAGGATAGCCTATGCGTGCTGCTAGAAACGGAAAATAACAAACTGTTATGTGCAATTAAAACTAAATGGACACGTCATGAGCCTGTGTGGGTGAGCTGGAGGTCCTGGTCGTCATGGGGATTAAATCCAAACTTAGATTATGTTCCCCACGTCCTGCAAAACACGGGCAAGCCACCGTCTGAGCTGACGTGACCAAACAGCTCACGCATCACCGTTAGCTGCCTTCTTTGACCGGATCTTGCCCCTGTTTGACCGGAGGTATGGATGACGTGGATGATTGAACAAATGGCACAGGAACCTCGAGCACCTTGATACCTGAGTACCCATGTGGCTCGTTTGACAAAATGACACGTGGAACCTTGAGAACAACGAAAAGGCTGCGGAATCTCCAGATGGCTGCGGAATCATCAGATAGCTGCGGAATTGGCAGAGAGCTGCAGAATGCCTGTAAATATGTCAAAATCTAAACAAAACAGTCACACATTAGCAAAGTTCACTTGATCATGCTTAATGACATCTAATGTAATGATATGGGTGGTTTAACAGGGAAAATGAGATGAAAGAGAGAGATAGGTGATGGAAAATAGTAGATAATAGTGAATGATGAGGTGTAGGTTAGAGGCTCTACAGGTAGGACGTTCGCATCTGACCCCACGTCCAAAATAACCCGATCCATTTCATACTCTTCTATCTGTGCGATCAACCCCATCTCCCGTCATGTCCTTCTTTTATTCTTACCTATACTTCGTACTACACGCGGCTCACCCAGAGTGTTTTCGGTTCATCTATTTATAAGCTCTTGTAGCCCCTTCACAACCTTGCTATCATGTAATAACTTCATGTAGGTCTCTAGGAAGGTTGTAAGCATATAAGGGTCCATCTCCTGATCATGCTTATCCTTGCTCCCTGAAGTGGAGGCCTCAGTGAAGCTCTTCTTCGCCTCCATGAATGTTTCACGTGCGCACTCCAAATCAAACTCAGTCTCCTTCGTTGGAGCTTTACGAACCCATGTGTTTTCCTCAAGTTGTTTCCACTTATCATCTCATGTTTTTCCACTTCGGAGCACTATGTTTACATTTGGATCCTCTTCGCGTGGCTCAAACCTCATCATTTGTAGGTTCTGAGTCAGCTGGGGTGGTAGCACCCCTTTTTCATGTATCCTTGCTATCAGTGTTGGACAGTCTTTTGTTTCATGATCAAACAGAGTGCAATACATGCACGACGGACGCGTAGGGTTAGTGTAATCGCAGGCATAGTGTCTTGGTCCTCCACAATTTTAGCAGATCAACTGTCCCCAACCTCTGCCAGGTCCTCCTGCACCTCGGCCTCGTCTGCGCCCCTGAAAGCCTATCCATGCCATCCTCGCACTCTGGTCGGGGGCCGCGTTTTTGCCTAAACCCTATAGGCAGGAGTTCTATCCATCATTATTTCATAGCTTCTGCAATTATGCTCATCATGCCCTACCGACCTACAAAAATTGCAAAACAGTTGTTACGGAGTCTGTACAAACTTTTGAAGCAAATGAAGTTATCCATGGCATGTTTTCCTGCTACTTGACATATAGCGCACCACAATGCAGGCCTTGCGCTCGGTCTTGCCTGAGCTTTCGGCCTCAAAGGCACCGGTACTCCTCCTACAATATAATGTGCAAAGACTGAGAAATGGTCTTTGTCATGCTCCTGACCCTTACATTTCAGGCACTATACGTCTTCACGCACCTCTGGTCGAACTATTTTGTCCTGCTTCAAACTTTTCGTCTCAAGGCAAAGATTTTTCAATTGCGCATGGATCTACTGAACCCCTAGATTCAGATCTTGCATCGGTGCTTCATGCAGTCTCATTTTAATCTCCAAGGCCTCTGCCTGAGTTGTTATCTTCTGTTGTGACAGTGCAACCTTTAGGTGTGGCGGGAGAGAAGCCATGAACCATTCGTAGTGTTGTCTGTCTGTTAGGTTCATATTAGCTTCTCAAATTTTACACTTCAACCTCTAATTTAGTTCTCAAGGGGTCTCGCCTGATTGCATTGCGATTTCCTTGAACCCCACACTCGATTATGCCTCAGATTTAGGCCTACATAATTCTTTGTTCAGTGCGATCTAGATGTCTGCCACTCCAGCATTTGGGTTATCATTAGAGTACTTGATGTACAAGGTTAGTGCCCGATCCTGTAGAGCACTAACCAGCGTTGTCTTCTTCATGTGATCATTTGTAACGCCCTGAGCTTCACATACAGCTTTCATGACGAACTAGAACTGGTTCGGGGCCTCATTTCCCAAGCCTTTGAACAAAGGAAACTTTACTGAATTTGCCATACTAAACTGCGGTGGAGGTGGAGGTGGTACGAGTGAAGTTGCAGGCGATGGTGGTGAAGTTGGGGGTGGTGTACTAGGTGGAGGTGGCAGTCGCGGGAATCCTTGTCTTATTAATTGAATAGAACTTCATGGAGAAGCATGTGCTACTCCCTCTTTGTCACCTCATGGAGGTGAAATTAATGGACCATATTCAAGATCCTTTCTCCTTTTGTTCCTATAATTTATTCTGCTTCACGTAGTCCCGAACATCCAGGTAGTTTCATAACCCTCTTTTCGCACAATAACAATTTAATCTAGGTATTCAAAGATTTCAAGTACTTATGTCGCGGTCCTTTGAAAAAATGTTGCTCCAGTTCGTTGTAGTTGATTGAGGTGTCGACTGCAAATTCAGTTACAAATCCTCCTATGACGCGATTGAGCCAATGATCGACATCGCAGGCGATCTTATCCTCAGATGCTTCCAATCTTTGTACTAGCTCTGGGGTCCAAACAATAGGACTGTCAAGTCTCCACCTTCCTTGGCTATCTTCTAGCTTCGCGATCCACTCATATAGCTCAACCGGAAAGGAACAAAAAAAGATCTAGTGTATCTCTGTATATAAGTACCTGTCCAACCACTATTCCTTTATCAGTCACGGGCTTATGTTCTCTTGCACTGTGAATTCATGGATCTTCCTATCCAACCAGTCTCTGATCTCTTTCTCAGTTGGATTCCAATGATACGACATCACACATCTCTTATGAAGATTCTAGTCCCGGCAGCAAAACCATTTGTTGGCTTGTGGGGGCATAACCCAGGTTCAATGTTAGTTATCCAAACAAATCCCTACACTACTGGCCCTTTCCGCATCAGCCCACGGAGCGCGGACCGAAGACTCACCCGAAGCGGTATGGGGGGATGCTAGAAGCAAGTTTCCGCACCCTATGATGGTTTTGATGTTGGTTTGTTCCTTCTATTCTTGCCTTCGTGCAGGTCACTTTTCCAGACTAGCCCTCTATTTCGCCCTCCAGTACCTCCGCGAAAAGGTACGATTGACCTTCACGCAACCATAACTCGTGGCTCAGGTTCTTTCGCGCAGCTAGGGTAGCATACCATGCAAATTCCCAAACTAGTCTAAGCATCTTACTTATCTTATCAAACAATCATAGTTAGCACTGCGTAAACAAATGTTCTTACTCGCGTTCACTTAACCAACGTAATTACATACATTCGCGCATCATATAAGGATTATAAATGAAATTCATACATAACATGTCAAGATGCATTAACAGGAACAAAGACTTAAAATTAGTAGAAAGCTTCACATTATTAATATCTTCAGATGATTACAGATTCTATCCACCCTGCGTAAACAGCTACAGGGGTTCGTGCACTCAGCTTCGAACTTCTACCCTAGGCCTTTGTGTACTCAGCTGTAGAGCCTCTACCTATGCTACGACCCGAGATTTAGACTTCTTACTTCAGAGCTATGACTAGCTTAGCTACTATTCAACTACTTAGCACTTACTTACTTAGCTCTTTTTATACAATCCCATGGTCCGCAAACCATGGGTAGATCTTTTACATCAGACTTTACTTTACAAAAATAAGGGCGGACAACCCTTTATGACTCATGATACTTTCACGCTCTGCAACCACAAAATGCGAAGTCTTTACAAGTTTATTACACAATTCGACCCAAAATATGGGCTTTTAGCCCCAACACTGTCCTTGGGGGATCTCGTTCCCAACGCTTACCCAACAAATTCCCCCTTCAAGCTCCATCCTTTCCCAAGATGAGAAAAGAGAATTTCCCTCATAATTCCAATGAGTAACTTCCAATAGTTTACATAGGTCATAAACTTCAATGGATATCTAAGCTCATATCTCAACTAGTCTCGATAAAACTAGGGATTTTGATTTGGATTTAAACAGGAACGCAACAAATTACATATATAACCATAAATACAGAGATGTAGCAGAAATGATACTTCATTTCATTAATGTAAAATATTGAAATATGCTTACAAACAAAAATGGAAATAAACTAGCTCGAGCGCTGGAAGCTTATCTCTGAGAAGAGATGTGGCAGCCACATGCCTCTGAACTGTGTTACAAGGAGGTTCGAAGGCTTATTTATTATTGAGAAACAATGGAAAACCCTAAACATCCAAAAACCTAATCGTAGGAAATGAAGCACCAAACTATGGGCCTCGTTTCGGTAAATTGGTACATCAACTTCCTGAGGTTGTAACTTTAGCATACGATCTTTGTTTGACACGCACAATACCTCGTTAGAAAGATCTATCCGAGGACTACAACGTTTGAGTGAGCAACTTGTATTTGTGGACCATATTGCTTCCGGTTTTCCCAAAAAATGTAGTTTAGGGCCTCAAAACGGCTTCGGAAGTTCAGGACCCGAAAAACTTCCAAAAATGGTAAATTGTGCTACAAATAAGGAAACTGAAAAACTGAAAGAAACAATGATGGGGGTCCAGGTGGAATAGGCGGGTGGCCACCAATATCCACCCTGGATCAGAAGTACCAAGGAGAATGGTTGTTTGGACGATGGTTGAATGACTACCAAAACTATGGAATGAAACCCCACAATCATGGAAAACATGACTTAAGTATGCATGAAGTGTTTTTTCCAAATGTCACCAAGGAGATCACCCTCACCACATGGGAACTAATGTAGCCTTATTTGTCCATTAACTTTTGGACTTAGGGTAGAAAATCAAGGTATGACTTAGGCTTATACATGCCTTTTTTTAATGCTTTTGGTTATGTCCATAAAGTCACTTTTGGAATATAATATTATTTTCATGGCCTACGAACCATGTCTTAGTTCCACACCCTCACCTTTCTTACTATGGAGTCATAAACCCCCCCCCCCCCCAAATACTCTTTTCATGAGGTGTTTTGCAGCCATGGTGTATTTTCTTATAACATGGGTGTGATTACATATATTCATAGCTAGGTTCACTAGCATTTTAACATAAAATCTCTTTGGCCTTAATCACACAAGCATTCTAGCTGCAAGACGTATAAACATAGGCACATGGACCCGAAATGCAAATATGCACATGCATATACATGGACACGTAGGGTCAACACAACCTAGTTCACCTAGCTAATAAAAGTATCTAGAAGCATATACAAGGGATCATCTTGGGGGTGTTACATCCACAGACCAATTCTATTTCTTCCAACATACCATCTTCTAGGTCCACCTCAAGCTAAGTCCATGCCCATATTCTATCATTTTTTGAGTCCCCATTTGGCTCTGTTGATCTTATTTCCTATTGAACTCAAGATTTATTTTCACCAAGAAACTAGAGGGAGCCCCAACAAAATCTTCAATATTGTTTGTGTGGAAAATTGGTTCCCTCGAGGAGTCAAAGTCTATGCTTCATCTTTGTACCACAAGACCTAATGACCCCCAACTTTGACTTTTACCTGAAAGGTTATCTGCACCTAAGTCTAAATGTAGAAGAAAATACACCCATCCTCTAGTTAAAACATGGGCCACCAAAGCATATCCATTAAAGAAACCCAATTATCCTCAATCCATATTTTAAGGGATTCTAGCCAGATAATCTTACCATAAAAACACTCCACGACAGTCTTTCCTAAGGTGTCTAAGACCTCCTCAATCCACACATTCAACCCTAACACCATTTTCACCTTTTTTTTTTAGCACAAATGAACCTTTTACTCCATTGCTTGGATTCTCCTCTTTGAATGACCCCCTAGGAGAACTTCTTCCTATTCTACCCTGAAGGATCTAGATATTCAATTTCCTAGGGTAGTGGAGAAAGGCATTCAAAGCTTAAAAATGATGTATGTACTACATGGTCTATTTGGAGATATGTCTTAGTATAGAACAAATGGGTTACCACCTCAATATTTTTCCTAGAATTAATAGGGTTATTAACATTCTTGTCTAGATTAAACTTGAGATTGGCAAGTGTCCCTCAAGACTTAGAGTGGAAAATTTTGGAGTCATAATTTGACTTTGGTCAAAATATTTGGACTTGATAAGGGCTATCAACCCCATAGTCCACAATGTGTTCTTCCATGATGGCTAGCCTCCAAAAAAGCTTGTCACAATAAAATTATCGAGAAAATCCGAATACGAGAATCATGGTAGATAAATCTTGTTAGAAAATCCTCCTAAAATCTAAAATGTTTTCTAACGCATTTGCTCTCATTTGGATTAGAGAGAGATAGAAAGAGATGATTGAGGTAACCTTTCTCAAGCTATGCTTAGACTTGTAACAATAATCATTCCATACCAATGACCTCAAACTCAAGACCGCAAAACCCTTACCTTTTTGCCCATACCCTAAACATCATCCTATCTCTTTATATATATCCACGATATATTATATATTAATATAAGATTTTAATAAGTTATAATAAATTTTATTTAAAATAGTCAAATGTATCGTAATTATAGTTTTCATATACAATGAAAATAGTCATTGGCGAATATGAATTATTTAAAAAAAAAAAATTGTTTTTAAAAAATTAATAATTTAATGGGTCAAACCTACACTTTTATTCAATTTCTTTGGTGTTAAAAAAAATATGATAAAAAACAATTTTATATTTTACTCCCATACCAACTTAATTCAATCTTTTTAATATAAAAAATATTTTCAATAAATTTAATATTAAACCTAAATTAATAATAAAAATCTTCAATAAAAACACACATTGAGATCTGAATTGAAATAATAATAAAAATTTCCTGCACCGTTTTTAGGCGAGGAGTATCTGGATGTCACTGGCACAAATAACATGAAGAAATGTTATTGGAAAAAACAGTTTTTCCCAACAATAATTACCCTAAACAAATATTAATGTTTGGCTTGTGAAGCGCAAATAATGCAAATCCTAGATCCTAGTTTGGCTATATGACCACTGGCATAAAACTAAAACTAGCTACTATCAATTCAGAGTTGCTCTCATCCTCCTGCCAGCATCAATTGTCCTGGTTTGTCTGATTGTGCAGGTAGCTTTGCTCTGGGGCAAGGAGAACGCCAAGAGGATACCATGGGCTTCTGATACTTGGCTCGCGCGCTGACGTTAAACAGACGTCTTGGAATTCATCTGGAACTACCGCCTTTTTTTTTTTAATGATTTGCAGAACAAGACATCCTCATTCTTTGAGGAACCCAAATTCGTTTGCAACTATTGATTTTTTTGTTTTGTTTTGCGAGTTTAAATTTAGGCCCATTGATTGTTTGTCATACATTGTGTTTTGTCTGGTTATTTTGCTAGAGTAGGAGTAATGAAATCGTCTTGCAGTTCAATGAATTCCAGCAGTCCTTCCACGGGGAAGCGATGTCTCCGTCCTTTGCAGAAACAGGGTGCTTCAATGAATAAACGCAGCGTATGCATTCTCTCCTCTTTTACAGATAATTTCTATGCTGCAAACATGCAATTCCCCCAATTGGGTTTATTACAGTGAAATGTGGCTAGGGGGCAACAGGTTATCAGCCTCCCTGCTTAACTATCGAACAATTTCTAAGTGGATACCCTTTTTTGGTACGTTCAGTGGGAAGTGTGAATCAAGATTTGGTTTTATTGTTTTTGCCATCACAGAGCGACAGATTTATCCCGGCAAGAAGATCCATCGATTTGGAGGTAGCTAGATTCATGGTCACGCAGAAGCAAAAGGACAATGACGATACCCATGCCCTCTCCCCATCCCCCTCCCCTTCCAGAAAAGCATACAAGAAGGAGATGGCAGCCACTTTATTGAAGAATGCCGGTGCTGCTGATAACAATTACAGAATTCTTTCTTTCAATGGAAAATCATCATCGACTGTTTCCCAGGCTTCACAAGAAAATGTTCTGGCTAATCTCCCTATTTCTAGAAGAGCACGTACATATATTCCTCAGGTAGGCCTGGATTTCATATTTTTTTACAGTCATTTTCACTAGATATTCCATACTCAAATCCTGAGTACCATTGATGTTTACTCGTTATTGAATCAAAGCCCTTGATCCTATTTTCAATTACAGCATTATCCCATATGGAGGAATGTGTGTTACAGAGAATTTTTTCTTTCTTTTTCATCTGTACCGCTGAAATCGCTACCATACCCATTCCAATTTCTTAATTTTTTTTATTTTTTATAACAGAATGATGTTAGAAATCATTTGAGTACAGGAAAAGTACCCCTTTGCAAACAAAGCCATGATCACATTTCTTTTTTTTTAAACCATTGATATACTCTTCGGACACCAGAGAAACTACATAGTATTTGAGGTTTTTGTTATTAGTACACTGGATATGCCTATCTGAGGACCATTGTAATTTAACTTATCCATGTTGATTGCAGTCTGCAGATAGAACCCTGGATGCGCCCGACCTTCTGGATGATTATTACTTGAATCTATTGGATTGGAGTTCCACCAATGTTTTGTCCATAGCCCTGAACAACACTGTATACTTGTGGCATGCTTCTGATAGCTCTATATCTGAGCTTCTGAATGCAGATGAAGAAGAGGGTCCCGTTACCAGCCTTAGTTGGGCACTCGATGGGACGCAAATTGCCGTTGGGTTGAATAATTCTGTTGTACAGTTATGGGACTCGCAATCTAATAAAAGGGTAAATAAAACCTGTTTATCTCTTCCAAGGTTTTCTCATTCTAATATAATGGCAATCGCTAAATTTGACATGATACAATTGCAGCTAAGAGCCTTGAAAGGTCATCATGAACGTGTTGGTGCACTTGCTTGGAATGGTCCTATTCTCACCACAGGAGGGCTGGATGGGATTATAATCAATCATGATGTTCGCATCCGTGACCACATTGTTCAAACATACAGAGGACATACCCAGGAGGTTTGTGGATTGAAATGGTCTCCTTCTGGCCAACAACTTGCAAGTGGGGGAAATGACAATCTACTTTACATTTGGGACAAGAGCATGGCATCCCATAATCCTTCCTCTCAATACTTCCACCAATTAGATGAACATTGTGCGGCAGTCAAGGCCTTGGCATGGTGCCCCTTCCAGAACAATCTTTTGGCATCTGGTGGGGGGAGTTCAGACGGTTGTATAAAGTTTTGGAACACTCAAACAGGTGCCTGCCTGAATACCGTCGACACCCATTCCCAAGTCTCTTCATTGCTGTGGAATGCAGTTACCTCTGATTTAAACATACCCATCTCTACTATTTCATGGATGTTCTCATGTTTTTAAATTTTTTTTTTTTCCAAATGTGTTTTGCAATACCTGTCTTACTGGATAATTCAGGTTACCACTACCACATAAATCAAATGAAGTTGAATTTCGAGTCATGGTTTCATTTTTTTATTTTCACTTCCCCAGTAAATTTTGGTAATGAATTCAGTTAATGATGAATAAGAGAAATAATCAGAGAAACTTACCTTCCAAGGTAATTTAAAGGAATTACGGACAGGTACACTGGCAGCATTCAGTTTGTCAGATTTATTCAGAATTTGCAGATGATTTATAATTTACTATATATGGCTGATTGATACTCAATATTACCAATTACCAGATGTCTATGGCTGATTGATACTCAATATTACCAATTACCAGATGTCTAGCAAACAAATCTTCATCCATTTAGTCTGCGAATGAGATGTAATCTGCGAATGAAGTCTGTGAAGAATAATTAGAAGGTTAAATGACACATTGTCAAGTATTTCACCATAACATTTGTCTAACACGATGAATTGCTTTTCTTTACTACACATGTTACAAAAGATCGTTCAAGGTGCCTTTAAGGAACATGGAATCTTGCCGGCATTCTAAGACGTTCAACTCTCCGAAGAAGAATCATACAAAGAAGAGCAGCATGGTTCCTCAATTGCATTTTTTAAATTTTTGTGCACAATTAGTAAGTGTCTCTGGTTGATACTATATGTGCTTCATCTTTATTATCTTTTATCGCATGAATTGTTTTGTAATTTCATTTTATTATATTGCATTATTTACTGACAATTGCCTCATTGTAGCTCCTCCCTCTTCTCTTTGGGCATTGATAATCAATATCTATCGATGTCTGCCCCATAATCTTCCAACGGCATTTTTCAATGCCACCCATGGAAAGGAAAATTTTCCACCCTTCAGCTTCTTAAATTGAAGTCTTTATGGGATTAATGTTCAGGGCATTGGGAATATCCGAGATACAAGAAAAAATGTTGATCAGCAGCCTCCATTACCATGTGTTAAATGGTCAGCTTTTTGAGGAGATTCTCGGTTTTTATTCATGATGTAATGTTTTGCAATCATTTGCCAAATATGGACCTGTATCTTCAGTTCTCAAGATCTGGTTTTTGAAAAGGGATCATTTTGCACCCTTCACATCTCGGATCTTCTGGAAATTTGTGGCTCTTTGGATCTCTTTTATATGGATCTCTCTATGTAATCAGACAGTCTTTATATTATCTTAATATAAAGAAGACGTGGTTTTTCTTCTGAAAAAAATTACTTCAAAGCTTTTGGTAATTTTTTTGAAATGGCAATGTCTGTCTGTGGATATAAATCCAAGTGTTTAGATACAGGTTTTCTGAAAATAGTTTAACTTTCAAAACTCTATTGTTATTTTGGTGCTTAGGGTTCTGAATTACAATTTTGCATTGAATCAAATAGCTAAAAGTTCAGCTTGTCCTGTATTTTCCTTTAATGAATCTACAATATATACACTTCACTGGCATAAATTATAATATGAATGAAGTTCTGGCATTACATATCGGCAATTCAATTATCAGATTCTCTAATTACTCTTTTAAAATAGCTACAAGTTGCGGTGGACATTTCTCCACAAAAAAATGTTTTAAAAACAAATGCTAAAAGTGAATTGTTTAAATTCTTTTAATTTTCATACATAATGGTGTAATGCGTCAATATATTTTATTTTATTATTAAGACAAGATATTTATTACAAATCCATAAATTAAATATCAAATATTTATACATCATTATCATTATTATTATTTTTAAATTTATCCTTATAAAATAGCTATTTTAACATGACAACATTAAAAAACAACATGAAAACACAAAAAGTGCATAACTTTCCAAAGTTTTTGAATATGTACAGTGAATATTGTGAAAATAACAAATAGATATAAGGTTTAGTATAAACATGTGGAATATTTGAAGATGGTATTGAAAGCAGTGGTATTAGATTGGATAAATAAATTTATGTTTTGAATAAGAAAAATATTTGAAGATATATTGGACAACAATTATATGAAATATGCATAAGTCTGATATTTAGGTGTAATTATATCTTTTATTTTATATGGACCTGAAATTGTAAACATTGCAGGTCTTTTATGAATTTTTATTTTTATATCTTAAAATTGCATTGCAGAATTTTCTATGTGACATATATATGGAATATATCACCTCTAAATTGTACATATTCATAATTGTTTTTATTAGTTTATAATAATATTGCAAAAAATTCAATGTGACAAAGACATGGAGTATATCACATCTAAATTGTAATCATCTCTCAATTCTTAAAGCCTTGGATATCAAGTTAGGGTTGGGAGGTTTACAAAATGTTGCAATTACAATGTATTGATAAAAAATATCAAATTGTGTAAGACATCGAAAGGGATGGAGTGGTTAGCTTTGCAATGAGATGGATCATGATTTGAAATGTCACGAACAAGTTCATTGTAACATGTGGATATTGCAATTAAAGGTTAGCCACAAGAACATTGTGACCTAGACTTGGTGATGGACGTACACGCAAGCAAAGATTGTTGATATAGAGCTTTCATCAATAACAATAAGTGAAACTATATATAATTATGTAACTATACATCATATAAAGTAGTGTTGGATTTTGACATGTCTAACCTAAAATCTTTCTATCATACTTTATGTTCAATAGATTGGAATGTTTGCTAGTACCTCTAAAATCTAACATACCCATCATTATTTCATGGATGTTATACATTTTTCCTTTTCCAAAGTAGCGTGTCATACCTTTATGTATGCCAAGTAGTGGAGATTTTCATTAGGAGATAAATTAGATTCACTCAAATTTGAGTTATGGTTTAATTCTTTTCTTTTCACTTTCCAATAAATTTTGGTAATGAATTTTGCAAATGATGAATAAGAAATACTTGGATGAAACTCTTGTTGTTTTGTTCTTAATTCTAAGGTAATTCAAAGGAAATATTGGCCGGTGTCTTAACTTAATGTAGTAACATTTAGTTTTTAGATTAGTTCATCAAGAACAATAAGTGATACTGTATATGATTATGTAGCTATACATTATATAAAGTAGTGTTGGATTTTGGCATGCCTAATCTAAAATCTTTTATATCATACTTTATGTTCAATAGATTAAAATGTTTGCTAGTACCTCCAAAATCTAACATACCCATCATTATTTCACGGATGTTATACATTTTTCCTTTTCCAAAGTAGTTGTTATACCTTTACGTATTCCAAGTAGTGGAGATTTTGATTAGGAGATAAATTAGATTCACTCAAATTGGAATCATGATTTAATCCTTTTATTTTCACTTCCCAATAAATTTTGGTAATGAATTTTGCAAATGATGAATAAGAAATACTTGGATGAAACTCTTGTTGTTTTGTTCTTAATTCTAAGGTAATTCAAAGGGAATATTTGAAAGTGTCTTAACTTAATGTAGCAACATTTAGTGTTTTAGATTAATTCAAAATTTATAATAATAAAACAACACCAATAATTCAAGCCACTAATATGCTATCTCTCTTAACATAAAAACATCTCCTTCAAGCCATTAATATGAGTATCTATCTTAACATAAAAACATCTTCTTCATGTATGGTGACTTTCGAGTTAGGATTTCCAAATTCTTCCATGTTTCATGGCAGTAATTGCAAACTTGAAAATTACATGGTAATTTTTCACTTCACTTTATTGACTCACATTAGATTGATTATGTAAGATTTGTTCCATATGATTTTTGGTGCGAGACACTTATGTTCATTCCTTTCACTTGTTGATACATTGGATTCCATGTACATACATTTTATACACAATTTACATGCATTTTCTTTCATAATAGATATCGGATGAAATCCTTACAGTTAATTCAATACGCAATTTCTTTTTTTACAACTTGTCTTAGCAACTTCTCAAGTATTTAGCCAAAGACATTTCATATATATATATATATATAGAGAGAGAGAGAGAGAGAGAGAGAGAGAGAGAAGTAATTTTGTTATAATAATAGTATAAATTAATCTAAAATAAATGCATATCAAATATTTGTAAGCTAAAATTTTAGCAATAAATAGTATATATGTGTTTATAGTGGGAAAAACCTTAACAAAGGAAAATAACCCACTCTCAAACATATAAAGAGCATCTATCTCTATCCGCCATTAAATTCATCATACAAATTTGGATCCTTTTTTCCCCATCGCTTTGCCTTCTACTCTTTCACTAGATATATATAATAGGGTTGCTTGCCTTGGTCATGTCATCAATGGGAAAGTGCTCATCATGCTTATTTTGTTTTTAATTTAGGGGTCTCATTAATTCAAAAGTAGATTTTTTTCCTCCAACTAATTTATAAATGAGAATCTTATATCCCACCCGCTTTGCCATCATGGATTCTCTATGGAATTTAACTTCTAATCTTTATTTTTTTGTCATGTACAAAGATCTTTGTTCTTGGAATGGATACAATGTCTCCATTCTCAATGAAGGCCAATTCCAAAAGCTTCTAATGGTATGTGCAATTTCAAATGAGTGCCCATTTAGAGATAATCCACTATGCTTGCCCATTTCCACCAACAAGAGTTTTTATGTAGATAAGATAATTGGTTCTTTATTTCATATTTGAGATTTATGTAGGAAATTTCATTGGGTGGGGAGATTTCTAGAGCTATTACATCCATTTATATTATATCGTCATTTTGAACCAATTACTAATGTCCATCATGAAGAATGTTCTTTGTTGATGATATAATCTGAGTGAAAAGTTTCTCAACTACTAATGACCAGTATGCATGAGAGGATGGCTCTATTGCATACTCGGTTCGTTGCTCAACTGCTTTTTTGTAATGCCAATTATATAGAAATATCTCTATTTAACATAAGAATTCCATATTTATGACACATGTAATGTAAGAGTAGAGGAAAAAATTACTCTGATCCATACTATCGATTGAAGTTCTATGCTTGAATTGCATCTACATAACACTTCTACTCAACCATGCAAAAATCATATATATACTCTATTATTTGAAAGTGCTTACACAACACTCCATCCATACATCTATCTTATACTTAAGTTAATATGATGCATCATTATGTTAAGAGGCACTTTATAACCCAGTATGGGGGGATGTTATATTATATTAAAAATGAAATAAAAAAGATACTCCATTCAGAAAAATTAAAAAATCAAAGTCATTTTTAGAGTAAAGAAACTACAAGTCATCTGTAAAGTAAATTTAGATTTATGTTTTTGAGTTAGAATTAGAAAATATTGTCGATTTTACATAATAATAATAATAAAGATTTACCTTTGATTATGAGTTGGTCATGAAAGTAGAAAAAAATGTTTTCTTATTTAGATTATTAGTAATAAAAGTAAGGAAGGCTTATTTCAGCTCAATAGTTACTAATGAGACTAAAAAAAAAAATTGTTTTTAATAGTTAAAAAGGAACTAAAAAATGGACTATATTCATAGTGATTACACAGAGAGTAACGATGTGCTATACAACCCATTATGATAACAAAAATAAATAACTATATATCTTCATATGTCCATGACAATAAAAATAAAAATAAATAAATAACTACATATGTACATATGTACATGACAATGTCTAAAAAAACAACATAAATCCATCATAAACTATCAAGATGGATCTAATTTCTTAGAATGTAATTTTTTTTATCATTTAATATGAAGGAAATAATACATGAGATGTCATTAAATAATAATAAATTTACACCTTAAGAAATTTGATCCCTCTAGGTCCTTGATAGATTTGGGTTTAAAATGAATCTATGTTGATAGTACTACCAACAATTAGTTAAACAAACCCTTCATGCACAATTCAAAAAATACACAATGCCCAATTTATAATTAAATACAAATATATATGTCCTTGGAGTCACCATGGGGGATTCTCACACTAACAAGCTTGGGAGTGAGTTGTGGTTAAGACTACTTAAGCATTTAAAGCGGTTTATGCTCATACCAAGGATGCCATATTATATTGACAATGTGATTCAAATATTGACAATTGCTCTCATTATATGATCATCCTCTTGCCTTGACACACTATGAGCTTCATGCTTTCCTCTCTAGAGTTGAATTTCATGACTACATTTGAGCAATGAAACAATTATTTCATTTAAATAATCCTTTAAACACTTTATGTGCAACCACCACCCACGGTTGCTTTCTCTATGGATCTACACACCACTGTATTCCACTCTCACTACGTGTAGCCAAGCCTTTGGTCTCTAGAAACACAAACCTCCACCTATATTTTATATGATATATATAAAAAAACACTGACCTTTAGAGAAAATCATAGAAGAAACCTCTTAATAGAAGCATAACCATGTTAGCATTAAAGAGCACCATGGCTACCATATCCAACTCGATGGTTGTCTTATTAACAATCACCATCCATTCCCTAGGTTATAGCTCAAATAACCGATTCTCCACCACGGTTGTGGCCAACACCATGGCCACACTAAGCATTGAGAAGTTTTGAGGTATGAAATGGGTCTTAAAATAAAATTGTACTACCAAAATAAACCTTATAAGAACAATTAGGATTCAAGATGATGATGTCAACCAAGGGGGATCATTCACGATTTTTGGAGTAAAAAGGTAAAATGATTAAAAAAACAAAAAAAAACTACTTTTTCAATGGAAAGAGGAAGGAGCCCAGGACATTAAAGTAGGTCAAGAAAAGGCATATCTAAATCTAGATCAGGGATAGTGTGCTGGAAATGTGGGAAGAAAGGACACGTGAAGAAAGGCTATAAATCTTGGAAGGGAAAAGAAGGAGATGTACACCAAGAGAACAATAATGAAGTGAATGTGATAGGTGATGTGTTCCAAGATGATTTGAATCTTTCATTAGATAATATTATTGATGCCTGGGTGGTAGATTCAAGGGCCTCATTCCATGCCACACATGATAGGAAACATTTTCATGACTATGTTCAAGGATATTTTGGACATGTTCATGTGGGTGATGATAATCCCTATAAAATTGTTGGAATGGGTAAGGTTTTATAAAGAAACATAATGGAAACCAATGACTATTGAAGGAGGTGATGCATGTTCTAGATATGAAGAAAATCTAATTTCAACAAGGGAGTTGGGAGGTGAAGGTTGTGTAACTACTTTTACAACCAAAACCTGGAAGGTCACTAAAGGAGCCCTGGTAATAGTACAAGGAGAAAAGGTTGGCACATTGTATTTCTAATTCTGTTAATGTTGTCCATGCTCGTCCCAGTCCCTCATGCCCATCCAAATGGTAAAAATGATAAGTTTTCTTGGCACTCCTTCGTGCCTTCGTTGTTGTTGTCCCAGATGGAAACCTCAAAACTCCTTCATGCCTATGGCACTATCATGCCTCGCAGTTGCTATGAATAGAAAATTTTGATTGGGCTGGGCAACCATGTGTGGCTCCATTGAAATTGGCTCTTCGTTATAGTGTTTACCTCCTCCCTATTTGGTGGGGAGGGGTTTTCTTTACGTGTGAAAAGTGGGTTGGTAATTAAGTTGTTTTTTCGGGTCTGCTTGAAGAATGGCCTTGGGTCATTTATAGGGTGGCCAATTTTCATCTTCTCTCCATCCCCACTTGGTAGCACATTAGCGGTAATGTTGGCCATGCTTATCCCGGTCCCTCGTGCCCATCCAAATGATAAAAATGATAAGTTTGCTTGGTGCTCCTTCTTGCCTTTGTTGTTGTTGTCCCAGATGGAAACCCCAAAACTCCTTCATGCCTATGGCACTATCATGCCCCTCGGTTGCTGGGAATTTGTTGTACACCAAGAGAAAAATAATGAAGTGTATGTGACAAGTGATGTGTTGCAAGATGATTTGATTCTTTCATTAGAGAATATTATTAATGCCTGGATGGTAGATTCAAGGGCCTCATTCCATGCCACACTAGATAGGAAACATTTTCATGACTATGTTCAAGGAGATTTTGGATAGGTTCATCTGGGTGATGATAAACCCTGTAAAGTTGTTGGAATGGGTTAGGTTTTATAAAGAAACATAATGGAAACCAATGGTTATTGAAGGAGGTAATGTATGTTCTAAATATGAAGAAAAATTAATTCCAATAGGGAAGTTGGGATGTGAAGGTTGTGTAACTACTTTTACAGCCAAAACTTGAAAGGTCAGTAAAGGAGCCCTGGTAAAAGCACAAGGAGAAAAGGTTGGTACATTGTATTTATGAAATAGTATTTCTAATTTTGTTAATGCTTTAACCTCCACAGGAGCAGATACAACACTCTGGCATCATAGACTTGGGCACATGAGTGAGAAGGGGATACTCATTCTTCATTGAAGAATTTTTTTGCCAAGTTTGAAGCATGTTGATTTAGATTTTTGTGAAAATTGTGTTTATGGAAAATAGAAGAGAGTTAGGTTTATTAGGGTTGGGAAGGAAAACAAGAGCGAAAAATTAGAGCTTGTGCATAAAAATGTATGGGGTCCTACTTAGGTATCATCTCTCAGTGGCTCTAGCTATTATGTTACGTTTATTAATGATGCAACTAAGAAAACTTGGATTTGTTGTGTTCGAAATACATCTGATGTATTTGGTAGTTTCAAGAAATGGAAAGCTTTGGTTGAGAATGAGACATGAAAGAAGTTGAAGTGTCTTAGATCAAACAATGGAGGTGAATACTGCAACAAAGAGTTTGATAACTATTGTCTAGGGCATGGAATTCGTAGAGAGAAGACAGTTCGAGGAACACCACTGGAAAATGGTGTGTCAGAAAGGATGAACATGACAATCATGGAGCGTGCAAGGTGCACGAGATTGCATGCAGGATTTCCCTTACAATTTTTGGCATATGTTATAAATATTGTTGTTTATATAATAAACAAAGGGCCTTCAATTTCCTTGGATGGTGGTATTCCAGAAAAGGCATGGATGGGTAAAAAGGTAAACTACTCATTTTTAAAGACTTTTGGCTGTGAATCCTTTGTCCACATCAATAAAGAAAATAGAGCAAACCCTGAGGCAAAATCAAATAAATGTACCTTTATTGGATATGACGTAAATGATTTTGGTTATCGCTTATATGATTATGAAAATCACAAAATCCTTAGGAGCATATATGTCATATTCAATGAAATGGTATTGTATAAGGATCAAATGTAGGGAAAGAAATAGGAAAAAAAAACAAAGAATGCGTAGTGCTTGATGAGATCATAGAAAAAGTAAAGGTGTCTAGAAATCAAAATGATCGGTAGCCACAACAACAACAAGCACCTCAAACATCTGAAAGTGGTGTTAGAAGATCTGCCAGGATAAGTATACCCCTTGAAATACTCCCCTTCATTATATTATGTATTATTGAATGATTATGGTGAATCAGAAATATATGAAGAAGCAATGCAAGTAGAAACTAGGAAGAAGAGGAAGCAAGCCATGGAAGAAGAGATGAACTCCTTGATGCAAAACCAGACTTGGGAATTAGTCAAGTTTTTTGTTGGTAAAGCAACATTGCAAAAAAAATGGGTTTACAAGTTGAAAGAAGAAGATGGAGGTAAAAAGAGGTATAAGGTTGGATCCATGGTGAATGTAGGTTTTAACCCTGTACATAAATTAGCTGCATACAAATTCTATAAAAAAAAAATAAACAATGGTGAGAGAAAAAAACATAAAACAAATATACACAAATATTTTCCCCTGGATCCCAAAACTGGGACTACCAGATTTATTTTTCATTATATTCCTTTCAATGTTACAACACATATATATACATGTTGAAGCATTAATAAACCCTAACCCATTAACTTTGGATTAGAACATAGCCATAGTTCCCTTGACCGAATCTACAAGATACCATGTGCAGAAAACCATCATGCCCAAAACCATGTGCAAAACTCATGCACAAAACCATAGGTAGGTCTACCCACCTAATATAGGGTCCAAAAAAAAGTTTCCCGGGGCGTTGCCCTAGACCCCATTCAGGGGGTATACCACCCCGCCTGCTTCGGTAGGATGTTCGCATCTGACCCCACGTCCAAAATAACCTGATCCATTTCATACTCTTCTATCTGCGCGATCAACCTCATCTCCCATCCTGTCCTTGTTTTATTCTTACCTATATTTCGTACTACACGCAGCTCACCCAGAGTGTTTCCGGTGCATCTGTTTATAAGATCATGTAGCCCCTTCACAGCCTTGCTATCATGTAATAACTTCATGTAGGTCTCCAGGAAGGTTGTAAGCATAGAAGGGTCCATCTCCTGATCATGCTTATCCTTGCTCCCTGAAGTGGAGGCCTCAGCGAAGCTCTTCTTTGCCTCCATGAATGTTTCACGTGCGCACTCCAAATCAAACTCAGTCTCCTTCATTGGAGATTTATGAACCCATGTGTTTTCCTCAAGTTGTTTCCCCTTATCATCTCATGTTGTGATTCCACTTCGGAGCACTATGTTTACGTTTGGATCCTCTTCGCGTGGCTCAGACCTCATCATTTGTAGGTTCTGAGTTAGCTGGGGTGGTAGCACCCCTTTTTCATGTATCCTTGCTATCAGAGTTGGACAGTCTTTTGTTTCATGATCAAACAGAGTGCAATACTTGCACGACGGACGCGTAGGGTTAGTGCAATCGCAGGCATAGTGTCGTGGTCCTCTACAATTTTAGCAGATCAACTGTCCCCAACCTCTGCCAGGTCCTCCTCCACCTCGGCTTCGTCTGCGCCCCTGAAAGCCTATCCGTGCCATCCTCGCACTCTGGTCGGGGGCCGCGTTTTTGCCTGAACCCTATAGGAAGGAGTTCTATCCATCATTATTTCATAGCTTCTGCAATTATGCTCATCATGCCCTACCGACCTACAAAAGTTGCAAAACAGTTGTTACGGAGTCTATACAAACTTTTGAAGCAAATGATAGTTATCCATGGCATGTTTTCCTGCTACTTAACATATAGCGCACCACAATGCAGGCCTTGTGCCCGGTCTTGCCTGAGCTTTCGGCCTCAAAGGCACCGGTACTCTTCTTGCAATATAGTTTGCAAAGACTGAGAAATGGTCTTTGTCATGCTCCTGACCCTTACATTTCAGGCACTATACGTCTTCGCGCACCTCTGGTCGAACTATTTTGTCTTGCTTCAAACTTTTCATCTCAAGGCAAATATTTTTCAATTGCGCATGGATCTATTGAACCCCTAGATTCAGATCTTGCATCGGTGCTTCATGCAGTCTCATTGTAATCTCCAAGGTCTCTGCCTGAGTTGTTATCTTCTGTTGTGACAGTGCAACCATTAGGTGTGGCAGGAGAGAAGCCATGAACCATTCACAGTGTTGTCTGTCTGTTAGGTTCATATTAGCTTCTCAAATTTTACACTTTAGCCTCTAATTTAGTTCCCAAGGGGTCTCGCCTGGTTGCATCACGATTTCCTTGAACCCCACACTCGATTGTGCCTCAGATTTAGGCCTAAGGAATTCTTTGTTCAGCGTGGTCTGGATGTCTGCCACTCCAGCATTTGGGTTAATATTAGAGTACTTGATGTACTAGGTTAGTGCCTGATCCTATAGAGCACTAACCAGCGTTGCCTTCTTCATGTGATCATTTGTAACGCCCTGAGCTTCCCATACAGCTTTCATGACAAACTAGAACTGGTTCGGGGCCTCATTTCCCAAGCCTTTGAACAAAGGCAACTTTACTGAATTTGCCATACTAAACATCGGTGGAGGTGGAGGTGGTACCAGTGAAGTTGCAGGCGATGGTGGTGAAGTTGGGGGTGGTGTACTAGGTGGAGGTGGCAGTCGTAGGAATCCTTGTCTTATTAACTGAATAAAACTTCATGGAGAAGCCTGTGCTACTCCCTCTTCGTCACTTCATGGAGGTGAAATTAATGGACTATATTCAAGATCCTTTCTCCCTTTGTTCCTATAAGTTATTCTGCTTCGTGTAGTCCCGAACATCAAGGTAGTTTCATAACCCTCTTTTCGCACAATAACAATTTAATCTAGGTATTCAAAGATTT
>APFE030148179.1:0-23010 GCA_000404065.3 Pinus taeda
GTAAATGAAATATTTACACACAGTGGTGTAAAATTTCATAGGAGGCAGAGTAACTTTTGTGAAAATGTTTTGGTGAATCCCTCTGAGTAAAAAAGGATGAATATGTCTCAGTATTTTGTTTAATGAATATAAATCATTTTATGGTGGTGAAATACTCTTGGCTCTGTAATTATTTTTAAAAGACTTCTCTGTGTAAAAGATCCTGGTGTAAAGAAAACAGAGCATTGTCTCTGTGTTATATTTTTGGGTTTTGGTATTTATCCCATCTCAAACAGAAGAAAAATTCCCAACAAAACTGTGGAGACCTATAAGGAAAGTTTGAACACCATCGAATTAAATCTGTTTTGAAATTCCAACCCTACATCCGAAGCTAAACTTCCAGAGGTCTCAAACTTCCCTTTCACCTCCATTTTGTCTTTCAGCTAGGGAGATAATATCTACTAGCTACGGAGTCTACATCGCCCATTATTTCTTTACCTGTTGTTGCGAAGATACAGCACTAGCCGGTCTGTCATATATTCATGTACATACTACAAGATGCCCGAGCCAGCTTCACCTCCAGCAATTGCAAGTACAACTGGAAAGAAATCTTCATGAATTCACTTTAATCAAGTGCCCAACAAACACAAGTACACTGGGAAATCGATAATTACTTTTCCCTGCGTTTTCAGAACCGTAAATGGACAAGCAATTTCTCTGGGAGGAGTATATTAGCTGGCATTCAAATCACTTTATTATGGGCTATTTTTTCGAGATCGGTTTTAAATATAAAATTGTCGAAATCATTAGATCTGTTGCTCACATTGGGATATCGCCTCTGTGAGATGAAGATTGCAATCTTGAATGTAAAAAAAAAAATCTTAGGTACTTCAAGCCGAAATGACAGTCTAAAATGCAGAGTTTAAGTACCTAGTAGTAGTGTAATAAATGTTTTAGGAATATGTTTATACATTATTGGATCTGAATGTAACAGTGTCTAGTCACTGTGCTGCTCTATCATGCTGCCATTCAAAACTGCCGGTTGTCTGCGACCTTATTTTATGAGTAATGTTATATACATTGACTTCAATAAAAAAGACCATCGACCTGATTAAGAGTGCAAACGAGTATTCTCAAAGATTGTCTATCAACGAAACGGGAATTTAATAATTTTAGTTCTCTCTGTTACGAATTTCCACGTTCAATTCTGATAATTGGATCGTGCCTTAGTTATCATCTTGTAGAGTCGACCATCATGCGTTCTCCCATCATTCGCCCGGGAGGCCAAGTCTCGCAGTTAAATGAATTGATAATTTCATAAGTATCAATAAGGGTATAAATTGACTAGCTCTTAAATTTGAAGGGTATTTACGCGTATTTTTCTTATTTACTCGTATTTTTCTTATTTGCGAGTTAGTGTTAGATATTGAGCAATTTAAAATCTGCATGGTGACGGTTGCGTAATTTTGGAAATTATAATTTAATGGGTGGCTTAAAAATTTACTTTATATAAGTTAATTTCAAATAAAATTATAGAAAATAAAAGGTATAAATAAATTATAGATAAGGAAAGAAAGTTATGTTTAGCGGGATTCCAATATAAATATAGTAATATTCAATATCCAGAATATTAAGAATATACGAAGAACTTTTAAAATAGAGTCATGTATAATGGATTTTTGGATTTATTAGAAAATGTTAGTCTTTTTTGTTGAGTCACATGATGTGATTCTACATTATACATATTTAAGCATAAAGCACGAACAATGAGAGTAAAGGTTGAGACTCAAGTGACTTATCCACACCCATGACTATTGGTATTTTGAATGAAAATATTAATTGTTTTTTTCATTTATATATGTATATAGAGAGTTAGTTAGTTAGTTACATGTCGTTTTTTAAGATTGGTATAAAATATGTCTATTTATTAGTTTTATTAGCAAAACAAATTTATTTTGTGGTTGGATATGAAAATTTCAAATGTGTGGCTACCAAGGTTAGGATGTTTTTGATAAATTCACACTTGAATCTAGGCACACCTTGGTTTGCACTTTTTAGGTGTTAGCTTGTCTTTATTCTTCCTCCTTGTGAGAAGATTATGAGTTTCTTCAAAATCCACACATGCATATTATTATTGCTTGAAATGTTAGAATCCTCCCAAATCTCATTTAAAAGTGGCTAGGAACTTGCATTATTGTTTATAAAGTCATTTTCCAATTGTTCTCTTTTAAAATACATTATAGTTAATAGATTTGACCAAGCAATTGAAAATTTTTCAAAAATAGTTTAAAATAACATGAAAAAACATTTGAAATTATATAAATAGTGATTATATAATTGTACCAAATTACTATAAAACATATACATTTATGTTATTAAATAATTGAAGCTAAAGTCAACCACAACAAAATACAAAACTTAATTAATTAATTAGAAAAAATATATAATACACGATATTTAAATAATCAATAAAAACCAAACATCATGCCGAGGTAAATTTAAAGACAACCCGTCATAAAAAGATTTACATGATGGGGAGGAGCTACACTATGTTGCAGATAATAGTGACACTTGGTTTTGGTTACTCTAATTTGAAGGGAGTTTAAATAAAACTTTGTTGTAGATAACATTGTTTTTTAGTTATTATAATTCGAAGCTACTTTCTATTTCTATTTTTATTTTGTTGTTTCTAATGAAGAAATTATACTTTGTTTTTGTTATTTTAATTTGAAGGAAGTTTAAATAAAATTTTGTTGTAGATAATTGATTCATATTTATACTTTTATTGTTGTTTTTATTGAAGAAATTCTTAAAACAAGTGTTGCTGAGTGTAAGCATAATTATCATAATTTTATTTTCTAATTAAATTAATGTAAATTTATTTTAACTTCAAAATTTTTATGTTTTTGACTTATTAATTTTTTTGAAGTGTAAATATATTTTTCAGGTTTTAATTTTAAAATGAGATTTTCATGTTAAATAGTTTGATTTTCATAAATGCATGATAAATCCAAATTTAAAATGAGTTTATATTGATTATACATATATAAGCACCATATATCAACTCATATAAAACAGAAACGAATTACACACATCTTCACAACTCTCCTTACATTGATAAATGTAATTGAAATGTTTAATTGTAAGAATGTTATATATATATATATATATATAATATATATGTATGTATGTATTTTATTTAAGGTGGACATGGAATATTGTATGAAATATTAAAAAAAGATTTATCAATGTGCTGGATTTGTTTGACTTTCAATAACATTATATATATATAATTAATATCAAATATATATATATATATATATTATTATTATAATATATATATATTATATAATATAAATAATTATTTATTTTTAATTTTTTCCAAAGGAAATATCATAATCTTTCATTATCAGGAAAACTTACATGTAGTAGATGCCTATTGGCATATGCAATATCTAGAGATCATATAGACCTTTGTACAATAATAGATATAACAAAAATATGGCCTTTCCATTTCCAGTATCAAAATGAAGATCCTTGTCTCTTTAACAACAAACATATAAATATATACATATTGTTTGAAGCTATGGATTTACTCAAAAATAAACTAATATACTTAGGGCCTTTCCACCCTATAGTATTCCTGGTCTATTTATGGCCTTTGATGATATTGATAGATCTTTGAATCCTACTATTCAATGATTATCCACAAGCATCGTGGAAGTAGCAAGCCCTCCTTGGAAAGTTTGTCAGCGTCTTCATTGTATTCCCTATATATATGTTGACAAGAGACCGTATTAAAAACTACATTGAGATTGTATCCTTTGTCCAAAATATTTTGAAGAGATATAGCATGATAATGATTTTTTGTACTGAACCAATCGATGATGACTTGTGAGTCTCTAAAAATCTATATGGAAGTGCAGTTATGCGCAAATGAAAAATGGAGCAAATGTCTAAGAGTGATAAGCTTACCATAGCTATTTGTTCCTTCCCCAAGTCCTAATTGGACTTTGTAGTGATGTTGATTCGAGAGGTATAAACAAAACCCCCTCCACTGCCACAAGGTTGAGCAGCCCCATCAAAGAAAGCCGACGGCTGTGATTTATAAATGCGACCAGGTCCCAAAAATTTGCGAGTGTGTGTCTATTCCTCTTCAGGGATATCATGGTAGACTGCCACTGCCTTTGCAATGAGAAGAGGCCAGTAGATAGATTCATTCTTAAAGATAAGGCAGTTCTGAGCGAGCCATAAGGTCCAATGTATAATTAGGGGTAAACATTGTGCTTTTTGTCTCTAGTGAATTGTAATCCATTTATTCCATGCTTGTAGAATTGAATAACCCTGCCATGCATTGCTCATAGAGAGTTGTTGTGTAACAGTTTGCCAGAATTGAGTGGCAGATGGACAGAGCAAGAACATGTGCTTGTTTGTTTTAGTAGCTTGTTTGCATAGAATACACTAAATCAGGCCCATGTATGGATCTGTGCATAAGAGCTTCTCATGTGGGAGTTTTGTTACTTAAAACACACCACATAAAGAGACGGGCCCGTGGAGGAGCTTTCAATCTCCATAGTTGATGCCACCATTCAATAGTATGTGTAGGCTTACGAGTCTGAAGAAGATGGTTATAACCCAGTTTAGGAATGTATTTCCCGTGGTTAGCTGATATCCGTACTAATACATCAAGGTCCTGATTGAGAGTTATATGTGCTTTAGACAGAGCCCCAAGATATGATTCCCATGTATGTTTCCATTGCACAGGAATGTTTAGCTCATGAGGTGATCACCAACGCTGACTAAATATGGTATCGTCATGATATTCTTGTGATTGAGATGTTGTAAAAGGTCCGGGTGCAGGAGATATCTGTTACCCCCACCTATCCAAGGATCGATACCCAAGCGCACATATGAACCATTGTTGATGTGCCATGCCAATCCAACTCTAATGAAAGGCATTATTTGTAATATTGCTTTCCATATAATGGATATCCCCCCATGGGGCCAATCTTGTGAAAGGACCTAGTCCAGAGTCTGTTGCGGCCAAATGTATTTATGGTATGTTAGAGTCATCCTAAGGTTTTTTGCAGTGAGAAGAGACCAGCTCATCTTGGCTGCAAGAGCTTGGGCAAAAATAGGCAGATCTCTTAACCCCCACCCCCCCATTTCTTTGGTAGGGAAATGTTCTTCCAGCATACCCAAGAAAATGTTTTACCTTCCTTATGGCCATTCCATAGATATCGGCAGCATATTTGTTGTATACGACTGAGAATTCCCTGTGAGATCCAGGAAAGAGACATCCAATATATCGGGGTGGCTTCCAAAACAGATTTAATCAGGACAAGTCTCCCTACTCTTGAAAGTAATCTATGGTTCCAAATTTTCAACCTCTTCTCAAGTTTTATCACTAACGAGATCTAGTCAGCAATCCAATAGTTGTGGGGTTTTATCTGGAAACCCAAGTATTTGAGATCATCCGAGGGGTTGTGTGGTTGGTAATGAAAGTACAATTAGGCTACTCTAACCTCCTGTCGGGTAGTATGGGTCAAAATGATCGTAGATTTTGTCTGATTTGCAGCCATGCCTGTAGCTTTTTCAAAAAGGGTTAGAATATCATGGAAGGAGGTCGAGTCCCTGATGCTGCCATCCATGAATATCAAGACATCATCAACAAAGAGCAGGTGTGTGAGGTGGAAGAGCTCGTCCATTCTCAGGCCTTTGAGTCTGCCCTCCCTTTTTGTAGAGGCGATGAGCCTATTGAGACCTTCCATCACTAAAAGGAATAGAAGAAGAGACAATGGATACCCTTGCCTCAGCCCTCATTCGACATGAAAGAAATGGGATGCTGTGCCATTAATCAAAATGCTAAAGGAGGCTATGTTTATGCAACAGATAATTTAGTTTGTGAATTCCAAAGGGAATCCTAAGTGGATCAAGATCATCTTGATGAAGAGCCAGTTTACCTAGTCAAAGGCTTTGGTGAGATTGATCTTGAGAATTATGCTTTTCAGATTTTTGGATTTTATAGAATGAATGGCTTCCTGAGCTGTGCCTATGGCTTCACGGATCTGCCTATTATGGAGGAAAGCAAATTTCTTAGGGGAGATATGGTGGGATAGTATGGGACGAAGTTGGTTTGCTATGATCTTAGCTATGATTTTGTATAAGGTATTGCAGAGTGAGATGTGACAGAAATCATTGAAGGATGGAGGCGAGTCAGATTTCATAATGAGAGCAATGAAGGTGGTGTTGATGGCCTCATACATTCTTCCAGAATTCTTGCACTCTTTGACAACATTGAGAAGGTCATTCCCGATGAGGTAAAAAAATGCTAAGTAAAATTCAATAACCGTCCAGCCTAAGGATTTGATCTTTCTGGAACCATTTTAATTTCCCTTCAAGTTAATCTCTAGTGATTGGTGAAGTAATCTCATCCGCCATATCCTAATTAACAAATATGGGGAAATGCCCTACTACTTGAATGATCTCAGTAGGGTTTGTAACAGGAGGTTCCTTAAAAAGCTATTGGAAGTGTGATACGCCCATCTATGAGAGCTGGTGGAAGGTTTTTGCTATACCTCCACCAGGGATGGGCAGTTGCCAAACAGTATTGGAGGCTTTCTTTCCCTTGGCAAAGTTATGGAAGTACCTAGTGTTCTCATCCCTAGCTTTGAGCCAGATAGCACGACTCTTGAGTCTCTAAGTTTCCTCCTATTCCTTAAAGATTCTTTCTCTTTTATTTTCCAGATCAATCAGGTTTGATTAGAAATCCCTGTTGTTTTCATCGTTAAGGTCTGCCAAGGCTGATTCCACAAAGGAGAGGATATGGATATCCTTCTTATGTTTTTCATTAGCCCACTTGATAGCAAGCTTCTTGAGCTGAAGAAGATATTGAAAAAATCCCTCAGCCAATGTATGATACTGTGAGGGAGGGTTTTCTGTCCAGTGGTTGGTGGCCAGCTTGATGAAGGAGGGATCCTGAAGCTAGACAAAGTTGAATTTGAATGGGGCCTTGGGCTTGATTGGCGGACTAGATACTTCTAGGTAGATAGGTGAGTGGTCAGATATGCCTCTTGACCCAACCCACTGTGTATAATGAGATAAATGCTGAATCAATTGATTCTTAATGACAAAGCGATCTAGTATTTTGGCGAGGGCAACCTCCCCAACCCTTCTATTCCTCCATGTAGGTAGTGGGAAATTCATAGGAACATCTGTAAGATGGGCCTGTTTAAGGAGATTTTCCATGGTATCAGAGAGTGGATCAATCTGAGCCGATGATCCCCAGGACTCACTGTATCCAATAGAAAATTTGAGGTCCCCTCCCAAGATGAAATTGTCAGAAGTGGACAGGGAGAGATTGAGGAGGTGGTTCTAGAAGGCCTCCCGCCCTTGGCACAACCCATAAACATTCATAACACGGAATTCCATTCCCAATTCTGTAGAGAAAAAATCAATACCAATGTACCCCTTCCCTCCCCAGATCGATTTGGGATTTATAGAATGGGGATTGTATCCCAAGTCCAGACCACCGATCGACCCGTAGCATCCAGGGCAATGAACTCCCGCCCTTGGCAAATATGCTACAGAACCTTTGTAGTGTGTTGAGCTTCCCCAGGGTTTCTTCTAGTAGTATTAAATCGACCGTTTCAGCAGTAAATAGTCTGCAGAGGGCTAGTTTTTTGGGTGAATTGGCCAAACCCCTGCAGTTAAAGGAGAGGAATTTCATGGAGGAACCATATCAAGGGTTTTCTTTGCTCTAAGAACCCAGTATAATGAGGATTTTCTTCCCGAGATCACCTCAACCTCTATGTGAAGAATAGCATGCGAGAGGTATGATTTGCGCCCTTGAAGGGGTTTAATGGAAGATGCAGGGACAGTCAAGCCAAGGCCTGAGATCGATAATTGTGAGTCCCCAATGGGACTTCACGATCGAAGATTATAGGGATGAGGGGGTCTCGAGGGAGAAGGAGGTAGAGAGGGAGGTTTCCTCGGGAGGGTAATGGGGGAGGTGGTGGAATCTACCAAATGGTTGGGGAGAAGTGAGCAAGTCATGGAGGCAGGGGAGATGGAACAATGCGTAGTCGATAATTATGCATATGATGTGCATAAGATGCATTTACAGAAGATAAAATAGGGGTAGAGGGAAGAGGACACCCGTTGAACGAGCTGCTTCAGCAGTTGCCCTGGCTCGAGTCAAAGGAGGGGATGGAGGTCCCGAAGGTGTTCCTGAGTCATGCTGAATCGGCTTGGAAAGGGTCACCTTCTGGGGTGGATCTAGAGCGGCCACAAGATGCTTCCTGATGATGATAGGGGTTCCTTTATCGATGCTAGCTTCTTGTCCTGCTACTGCTTTCTAGGATTTCAAGACCAGAGGGAATTCCTTGAACAGATGCCCAGCCATGTGACACCTTTAGCATCTAAATGACACATCCTCATAGTCTAAGATCTGAACCTTAGTGAAATTTCACCATTGTAGAGTTATCTTTTCTTCCAATCCCTCTAGAGTGTCAAGATGCATTAGAATGTGCGCTAGTATTTGGTTTTTGGATTGGATAATGGATTTGTCATAAACTAGAAAAGTGTCGAGGGTATTCCCTATTTTGACGAACACTTCTTCTGACTAGTACTGTAGAGGTAATCCTAGCAACCTCACCTAGAGAGGGCCTGCTCCAATATGCTCTCTTTCTAAATCAAAAAGAGGGCTCCATCTTTTGAGCAAAATTGATGCCATCTCTATGTGCCAAAATCAAGCTAGAGCCAGGTTCGTGTATTCTTCGAGGGCAAAGTGTAGCACGAACCACCCACGAGGTAGTGTTTGAACCTCCAGAAGTTGTAGAAAGATCTGTCCTGAGATCTCTTTTAGCCATTGCCCCAATGATCCATTGTGTAGGTTCTTTCATGAACCCTACCCACCAATACTTTGCTTGCTCTATCATCGACATCCCCCATAGTGAGACCTTTGCCAAACTTAATGGTGAAATCCTTTCTGGATGCCCTGATGCACTTAGATTTCTTCTTCCTAGTCTACGACGGAGTGGGATGGTCCTGTAAAGTGTCTAAGGGATTTTTTGATGCCGAGGGAGGCTTCGCCGATCTAACCCGGATAATTGGGGTATCGAAATAGCCTGATGGGTGAGCGGGGTCTTGAGCTTTTTTGCCAGATCTGGGGTGTTCAGATGTTAGATGAGGTTGTGTAGTCGCTTCCGATGGAGGGCTTGGGAGAGAGAGTGGGTTCTAGGAGAAGCATAGGTTTGCGAGGGGTGTGGGATCGAAAAGTGGAGATGAGTAGGAAGCTAGCAGGTTGAGGGTGCTAGGAGGCAAGGGCAGTCAATAGAGAGCTGGCGATTCGATGGAGAGGGAATTGATGCGAAGGGTGGAGTCCTTATGCCCAAGAAGGAGACAACCGACATTGGTATCGAGCTAGATGGTGCAGATGAAACAGGGGCCATTTTAGGGTTAGGGTTGGAGAAAATGACTTTTTCCGAGTAGGTATCCGGTGAGTAGTCCACAACATCAAGCTCCATGCCCTCCATGCTAACCGTTGATATCGACAGATGGATAGGTTGTGCAGGCGAGGAACAACAAGCTGTAGGTTGAAGGGAAAGAACCGCTACGGAAGCTGTTTGTAGTTAACCATGGTCCGTGTTGCGGCAAGGGTAAACATAGGCTGGGCAGCAGCGCTCCATCCTCCGAATTCGAAAATTAATCTAGCTTACTTGTCTGATAAGTTTTGTTCGATCAAACATACACTTGTTGTATTGTGTTCATTATTTCTCAAATGTTATGATGTTTTGATCACAATGTGTTGTGCTTAAGTGATATAATGGTGCCTTTAGACACCACAAATCATATTGGAGCCAAAAATGAAATATTTTATTTATAGTTAATATTTAAATATTTTGTATTATTAATATATTTTTTCAAATACTAAACATAATCTTTATGTTGAGCATTAAAATACACAAAAACTCCTATTAAATAATAATAAATAATTTTTCTCAATTATTTTTAATATATATTGAAATAGACAATATATTTTTCCTAATTATAATATTGTAATGAACATTTGTGTAAAAAGAAATCAACGAAATAACTTATATATAGAAAACATGGAAACATATATCTTCTTTCCCTAAACTCATTTCCTTAAGAAAATTCATAATAATAATTATATATATATATATCGAATTTCCGTCTATTTATAATATCTTCTCTACAACTCCTATATTGGTATTATGTTTCTAAACTTCTACTATTGTTTTTGTTTGAATTCCCTAAACTCTTAATCAATAATATTCTTGTTTTGGGAAGATAGTAATTTAAACCAAATCATTTTCTTCCTTACCAGAATTACATGAATTCTCAGTCTTTCAGAGATTTGTATATTAACTTCTTACCAATATAATTACTTTATGGTGTTCTCGTTGAATTCGGTCTATCCATTTACCACTTACCTAACATACCTTTTGGCATTGTATTGCATTTCTTATAAGTCGTTGGGTATATCAAATAAATATATGTTTTTCATTTACTAACATACTTGAGTTATACACAATGCTTCTTTCTTTTACTTAGACTAACTTTACAATAGTACCATCATCAACATTTTTTTAACCAAATATATATCGCATTGTTTTTAACTTTAGCAAGGATTTTTAGCCGAAGGCTCCTTATTTCAATTTGGGATGGAAGAGCCAAGTGGAAGTTATATTTTTTAATAAAAAAATCAGCAACTTGGTGTGGAAGAGCCGAGCCGAGCCGAAGTTATATTTTTTAATAAAAAAAATTAGACGATCTAGATTAAATATGGAGCAAATATGCCTGAAATATGCTTTGTCGAAGAAGCATATCTATGTTTCTGCTGTAAGGAAGCATGGAGGGAACTGCAAAAAAATGTTAGATGTTATTTTTTTTGAATGTAATATATTTGAAATGAGGAATGTTTGTGTTGTGAGTTTAAGTAGATTGTAGATTTTTGGAATATTTGGGGATTTGATCAATATGGATACAGTCACATGTTTTGTCGAAGAAGCATATTTATGTTTTTGCTGCAAGGAAGCATAGAGCGAACTGCGAAAAAATGTTAGATGTTATTTTTTTGAATATAATATATTTGAAACGAGAATGTTTGTGTCGTGAGTTTAAATCGATTGTAGATTTCCAGAATGTTCCGGGATTTGACCAATATAGATACAATCAATTTTTTGACTACCCTCATATTCCTTAAAATCCAGAAATATTCCTAGAATCTGCAATCTACTTAAAAATTGCCATGTCTTTAGGTTTCATTCCACCCATGACCATCATGTGGCCATCGTGTAACGATCGTGGATGAGCGAATGTTTGATTTCAGTGCACCGCCAGTGACCATTCAATGCTCCGGGCATTCTCATGTGCGTTTCATTTCACCCATGACCGTCTCTAACAACTTTGACGATAATCAAACCGAGGAGAAGGCTGACCATCAGGTCCCTACCCGATTCTCTCTTGGACCTTCTTGCTCCAAGAAAGACTATAGTGAGAGACAACTCAGGAAAGATCTCTGAGAAAAAGTTTCACTCCAAAATACATTGAATCTTTTAAGAATTGGTCGGTCTTCATAGGCAACGTTTATTTGTAGGGTTTCATTTCAGCCATCGTAATTGTTGTCGTCGAGATCTGAAGCTGATTCGTTCTCACAGGTGTCGAATTCGATGACTATGTGTTTCATTGTCTTTTTGTTTGTAGATGGATCGAACGCGCCATGCTCACATAAAATCAACTTGAATTGGAAAATATTCTACACACAAAGGAGCTTGCCTTCACACAAGATAATTTTAATGTTAGACCCGTGTTTTTCATAACCTCTGAAATCAACAAAGCTTTTGAAAAAACTGAAATGACCATTGCGATACACTCGACCACCAACGTGGAGAGAAGCCATGTCAAATATTGGAACCATGAACTAGAACGTTGGGAATGCAACTACAGAAATAGAGCTTTCATCATATTAATTTTCTTTCTTATTCAAATTTGTAATCTCTATGTTCCGTATTCAATTTCGATAAGATATTTTCACCTGTGAATTTAAATTAAATGGATGTTGACCATATTGATTAGCTTGGCCACAATGATTCATTTCTATCGTGAGAATTTTCTATCTCAATGGAGGTTATCATTTTATATAAAATTGTTTTATTTTAAAGTGGCTAAAATTTTATATGGAGAGGATATAAAATTATTATAAATTTGAATATTTTTATAAAAAATTTGTTAATATTTTTACAATTGTATATTATATACTAGTAATATTCATCCAAATTTCTAAACTTTAAAATAAATTTTCATTCTTAAAATTATCTCACTCTTACAAACATTTCATATCACATATATTTATTAATATATCTTCTTAAAATACCCTCAAAATTTTTAGAGGCGAACCTTCCCTTAATAACCAACCGTTGTTTTCCGTCAATTTCTACATAAATGGTGGAAAAACTTGGATTTAAAAGGCTGAATCATCCAACACCATATAAGGTATCATGGCTGCAGAAAGGTCGCCAATTGTTGGTAAGTTAGTAGACTGAAGTAGAGTTCCAGATAGTCTGATATAAAGATAAGGTTGTTTGTGACATCATGTCAATGGAGTCTGATACCTTCTTTTGGAACAACCGTGGAAATTTGATAGGAAAGTGGTGCATGATGGAGAGAACAATACCTATAAGTTTGAAAAGGATGGCATTAAGCATATCATTCTGCCATTGTAGGAAGAAGGTACAATTGGGACAAGTAGCTCAAAAGAATTATTGTTGGGAGGAAAAGAATTTTAGAAACAAATGGACAAAGAAGAGGTTAGCTATGCGGTGGTCTGCAAGCCAAAGGTAATACTTATGCACATTGAAATTACAAATTTACTTGTTGAGATTCAAGAGATGTTGTGTGAGTTTAATGTATCATGGTAGATTAATTTCCAAGTCAACTGCCACCTAAGAGAAGTATTAGCCATCGCATAGACTTGATACAAGGTGCAAGCCTTCCGAACAAAGTTTCTTACCAAATGACACCCAAGGAGAATGAAGAGATAAGGAATCAAGTTCAAGGACTGTTGGAAGAAGGTTTGACAAGGGAAAGCTTGTGTTTGTGCATTGCACCTATGGTACTTAGTCCAAAAAAATATGGATAAGTGAGGATGTGCACAAATTCCAGAGAAATCAAGTACAAATATCCCTTACCACGGATGGATGACACGATGGACTGTTTGAGTGGGTAAGCCTACTTTTGAAAGGTTGATTTGAGGATTGGTTACCATAAGATCTGGATTAAAGAAGGAGACGAGTGGAAGACAACTTTCAAGACCAATAATGGACTATATGAATGGCTGGTCATCCCATTTGAATTGGAAAATGCACCAATCACCTTCATGCGGTTGATGAACAAGGTCTTGAAGGAGTTTATCGATAAGTTTGTTATTTCTTATTTAGATGGTATTTTTATTTTTAGTTGAACAAAGGAAGAATAATTTAGGCATGTAAGGTATGTTCTAGAAAGGTTGCAGCAAGAGAAAATGTTGATTGACTTGAAAAAATGTACTTTATGAGGTTTGAGTTGTTATACATAGGATTTGTTATTTCCAAAGATGGGCTGAAAATGGATCTAGAGAAAATAGAGGCAATTGTGAGTTGGCCTTCACCTAAGAACATTTTTGAAGTTAGGAGCTTTCATGATTTAGCTTCTTCTATCGGATGTTCATCAAGAATTTCAGTGGTATTTGTGCACCTATAGTTGAGACAATCAATAAGGATAGACAAACATTTTGTTGGAAAACAATAGTAGAGAAATGTTTCCATCTTTTGAAGAAACATATCACTAAGAAACCAGTGTTGAAGCTACCTGACTTCAATCAACTTTTCCAAGTTAGATGTGATGCTAGTGATATAGTCATTAGAGTAGTATTAAGTCAAGAAGGCAGGCCTATTGCATATTTCAATGAGATGTTGAATGACTCAAAGAAGAAACACTCCTGTTACGACAAGGAATTTTATGTGATGGTTCAAGCATTGAACCATTAGAGGCAATATTTGATGCCCAGGGAGTTTGTTTTGTTCTCTAACAATTATGCATTATGCTAGGTCCCTATACTACTAGTGTAGCCGCTTAATGTTATTAGTGCAACACCCTTGTTGTATTTTTGTGCCCATGTAGTCCCCATATTGTTATTATTGTGCCCCATAGAAACCCACTTTTGTTATTGTTGTGCCCTCACAATATTATTGTTATGTAGGCTTTGATTATATTATGACCCCTTAGACTCCTATATATAGAAAGGAGGTATTGTCATTTGTATCATCCAATAATTGTTCATTTTTGTAATTTAAAGTAGGTTTCCCCCTCGAAGAGGCTAATTTTGAAGTCGTTGATATATCTCTTCTTCTATTTTGTGAGCTAGTTTCATAACATTTGGTATCAGAGCTTTGGATTCTAGGGTTTCGCTGCTTCAAAAGGTCATCGTGGAATTTTCGCTATAACGTTTTTTATACGAAGCTTCAGAAGCTGAAATTGAAACCACATGGAGCCAAAATCTCGGTGAACCTCGCATATGAATTTCCGATCTTGTATTGCAATATTTTTAGAGATATGATCCGAGGAAGTTAGGTTTTTTGCAGGCTCCAGAATTCCATCGCAAACATGTGACCTTGTGAAAATTGTCATAACTTTCCCTTTGAGCATCAGATTTAAATTTCGTAAAAAATGATAGAAAGAGGAAAGCCTTTGGTGTTTTTGGTATCATATTCAGAACTGAAGGTCAAAACACTGAGATGTAGAACTCCGTACAAGTTTTCTCTACTTAAACAATCTATTATCAGGCCATTGTGGAAAATTGGGAATAACTCTTTCTTGAAGAATCCAATATCAATCAGATTTGTAGGGCTGGAAAGATGACTCAGAGGGCTACTAAAGGATGAAATTTCAGACCTTGGAGGTCTAAAATTATAGAGATACAACAGATTTAATATCTAGCTCCTACAAAGCGAAAACAAATGGTGTGCAGTTTTAAAATTTGCATAGGTTTTGTTTAAAAAACTAGTTTGAAGTAATTCAAATGGCATGATGAAGCATAATTATCATTAATTGATTACCCAAAGAAAGAAAATGGAAACATATAGTAAGAAACCTTAAATATATACTATGGCACATGAAAAAGAGGAAGAAATGCAGCATGATATATCAAATTTACGAGACCAAGTGCAACAAATTTTGCTCTCACAAAAAGTAATGAAAAATGAATTGGAAGCCATGATGAATGTTAAGATAACTGGTATAAAAAGGGACATAGGATTTTTTAAAGATGGTTTAAAATCAGACATGGAAGCAATGATGAATGTCAATATAGAGGGTTTGAAGGAAGGTTTGGCAGAGTTGCTAGAAGAAAGGTGTTCAAGTGGTGACAAGGCAATCCATGAAAATCATGATGAAGACAAAAGGAAATCAATTACGATTTTAGAGATTCCAATGTGGGGTTTAAGAACCATGTCATTCAAAAGATAGATATGAGGAAGTTTGATGGTAAGGATTCGGTAACTTGGATACTACAGATGGAGCAATATTTTGATCTACATGATGTGCAACCCTCACTAAAGGTATGTATTGCATATTTATATTTAGAACCCAATCAATTTGTATCGTATAGATGGCTTTGTTCTCATAAATGGCTTGTCACACGGTAAATTTTTACAGAGGAAATGATAGCACATTATGAATATAAAAAGAGAAATGCATTCTTTATCCAATTGATAAATCTCAAACAAAAGGGTTCAATGGCGGAGCACATTCAAGACTTCTAAAAATTGAATATTAGGGTAGCTAATATTCCATAGGAGCATAGGATTAATGTATTCATAGGGACTTTAAAATATAACATCCAACATGAGGTTTTCCTTTTGGAACATAATTCATTGGAGAATGCATTCAAGGTGGCAAGATAAGTTGAAAGCAAAAGTATGGAAACAAGGAAGTCTACCACTCACAACTATAAAGATGGAAGTGTTGCTACTCCTAGCCTTCCACAACCTAAAAGGTTGACACCACAATAATTGGAGGAAAAAAGAGAAGAAGGGCTTTGTTATAGTTGTGATAGAATATACACTAAAGGTCATAACTGTGCTGAGAAGAAATTATCCTAGATAGATTGTGAAGAGGAGGAAGAAAAAGACCAAGAAATGTCAAAAGAAGGGGATATACACTAGGAACCAACCCCAGAGAAAGAAGAAATGAATCTGACCATATATTCTAACGCATTGGCAGGAATTACCACCCCTCAAACTCTCAAGATAGAAGGACATATCAAGAAGAAAAAGGTAATAGTATTGATTGATTCGGGTAGTACCCATAATTTTATTCATTGTGTGATAGCCAAAGAATTGAATTGATTCCTAAATCTAGCACTACAATGTCAAGTAATTGTTGCAAATAAAGGAACTAAAACTTGCTCAGGAAAATGCCATAATATCAAGCTATCCATGGGGGAATCTGTATTGAATAGTCCAATGCTTTCCATTCCAAGGGATGGCGCTGATGCTGTACTAGAAGTCCAATGGTTACAATCTTTGGGGGCGATAGCTTTTAATTTTCAAGAAATTTTCTTGAATATTTTTTGGGAAGGAAAGGAAGTTGAATTAAGAGATATTGCAGGAAAACCAAGAAAGATAATCAGCTCTAATGAAATGACAAATATTATAAAGAAAGAACAATGAGGCGTAATTGCACAATTATGCTCACTAGATGTTTAAACATTGAACTCGTATTATCATCCTTAATCTTATGTTAAAAGGAGATAGTGAACAAATGTTTGAAAGGGTATCTTTGTTGCTTTGTATCTAATAAACAAGCACAATGGGTCAAGTGGTTACCTTTAGCTGAATGGTGAATAACACTTCCTTGCATACTGCAGCAAAAATGACCCCATTTATAGCACTTTATGGATATCATCCACCATCCAGCATATCATCTTTAAGAGAAAATTATAAGGTTCAAGGAGTGGAAGATCACATGGAGCATCAACAACAAGTTCTCCAACTCTTAAAGGATAACCTCACTTTGGCGCAGAATCGAATGAAACAACAGGCATATTAACATCAAAGTGAAAGAAGTTTTGATGTAGGTGATTGGGTATTTTTATAGCTACAACCATACAAACAAATTCCCCTCAAGTAAGCTATGAATGATAATAAATTATCACCAAAGTACTATGGTATTTACAAGGTGTTGGAAAATATTGGTACCATGGCATACAAATTGGAGCTTCTTGCATCTTCCTGAGTGCACCCAGTTTTCCATGTTTCATGCTTAGAGAAGGTTATAGGTGACAAAATCCTAGTTCAAACAATATTTTCGGAACTTAATTAGGAAGGAAAAAATCATATTGGATCCTGGAGCAGTCATGGAAACAAGAACCTGACAACTACAAAATCGATCAATTTCAGAGTATCTCATCAAGTGGAAGAAATTACCCGTTAAATATTCCACATGGGAGGATGAGAATTTTATACATAAGCATCCATAACTACTCAAGCATTCAGTACAACACTTTTTTGAAGGAGAGGCGCATGTTAGGTCCCTATAATACTAGTGTAGGCCCTTATTGTTAATAGTGCAACCCCCTTATTGTATTTTTGTGCCCATGTAGTCCCCATATTGTTATTATTGTGCCCCATAGAAGCCCATTATTGTTGTTGTTGTGCCCTTACAATATTATTGTTATGTAGGCTCTGATTATATTGTGACCCCTTAGACTCCTATATGGAAAGGAGGTCTTTTCATTTGTATCATCCAGGAATTGTTCATTTGTGTAATGTAAAGGAGGTTGCCCCCTCAAAGAGGCTAATTTTGAAGTCATCAATCTATCTCTTCTTCTATTTTGTGAGCTTGTTGCATAACACATTACAATATATAATGCAACAACATAAGTTGAACCATAAGAATGCCAAGTGAGTGGAATTCCTATAAAATTTCACCTTCATTCTGAAATATGTGAGTGGAGAATAGAACACGACAGTCAATGCTTTAAGAGGGACTAGCTTGATCATGTAGGAGTGCCATGTGCATATTTTGGGCTTTGATTATCTAAAGGACTTGTACGAGGATGGTGTTGATTTCTTAGAAGCCTTCAAATCATGTAGGAACCCCATGAGTAGAGATAACAACCCATGGAGGGAGTTCATGTTATTAAAAAATAGCCGGTTATGTATTCCCCATTGTTCAATGAGGGAGAATATGATGTGGGAAAAGCGCAATGGAGGATTGGCAGGGAATTTTGGCATAGACAAGACACTTGGATAGTTGGAACACTTCTACTTTTGGCCGAAGATGAGAGATGATGTATAACAATCTGTGGGCAGGTGTAGAGCATGTCATCATGCAAAAGGGAGTAGTTAAAATGTTGGGTTCTATACTCTTCTACCCATTCCAGGTAGACCATGGGACTTGATAAGTATGGAATTTGTTTTGGGTTTGATGAGGACACAACAACGTAAGGATTCTATACTTGTAGTTGCTGACTGATTTAAGAAGATGGCTCACTTTATCCTATGTTGCAAGACTAGCAATGCTAAACATGTGGCTCATTTGTTTTTCAATGATATTGTTTTATTGCATGGCTTGCCAAAGAGTATAATTTCTAACAGGGACACCAGGTTCACAGGACATTTTTGGAGGACTTTGTGGAAGAAGCCTGGAACAAAATTGAACTTCAGCTCAGCCCATCATCCACAATCTGATGGGAAAACTAAATTTGTGAACAAGAGTCTCGGGAACATATTAAGGAGCCTCGTGGGAGAGCATCGCAAGAAATGGGATTGCATGTTAGCTCAAGCTGAGTTTTCATACAATGGTTCGCGAAATAAGAGCACCAGGAAGAGTCCATTTCAGATCTTGTATGGAATGCATCCTAGGGGAGTTTGTGAGCTGAGAGATTTGGGAAAACTTGAGCAGACGAGTGTTGAAGGGGAGGATTTTGTAGCAACAATAAATGAGTGACATGAGGACACCAAACAAAAGCTACAAGACAACACCTACAAGTACACACAAAGAGAAGATTTGAGAAGAAGAGAGGTAAAAATTGATATAGGGGACATGGTCTTAGCACATTTGAGAAAATACAAGTTACCAAGAGGAGAGTATAATAAACTCAAAATTAAGAAAATAGGACCATGCCAAATGCTCAAAATGTTTTCTGTAAATTCCTATGAATTGGAGTTGCCTATGGGCCTAGGTATGTCACCTCTCTTCAATGTGGTTGATTTGTATCCCTATGAAGCTGCATGATGAAGGTGTCAGTACAACAAATGAGAGAATGGAGAGGTCAATGAATAATATTGGGTAAAGAAGATGCATGTGGCAGAGGATCTAGAGGTTGAAAGGCGTTTGGACCCCAGAGTTGCAAATTACACAAGGGGAAAGGAGTATCTGTAGTTTTTGGTGAAGTGGAACGACTATCCGATGGACGATTCTACATGGATGAGTGTTGCAACCCTGCAAAAGGCAGGTTGCTATGTAGATGACCTTATGAGTAGGAGATCATGAGTTTTTTCTTTCCTAGGGAATCTGATGCAAGAGCATTAGACCAAGTTCATGGTTAAAATGAAGGGGGCTTGACAATGTGGTGAATTGGCCACATGTTGAGCTAGGAAAATCAATTTTGTCTCGTTTAATGAGAAATTGAATAATGTAAATACTAAATTTCATTAGGTTGGAGAGTCTAGGAAATGAAGAGTCATTTCTGTTGTGGTTTTTCGACTTCCCTCAACTAGAGAGAAGGGGAAGTGAATCAATTTCCAAGGATGTGCATAAAAATAATATTGATTGAGAGAAAATGAGCTTCTTCTCCTGCCTTGAACCTCTACTTGTGAAATAAATAAAAGGAAGTGTAGCATATTCAGTCTATTTCTCTCTGTTGTTATCTTTGTGTTCGAATTGTATCCACATTGGGTTTCATCCTAGAATTAATGTTACCAAAGGCCTGTAGCATTATGTGTTTGTAGAAACTTGATTTCTATGTTGTGGCTATTAGGCATTCTTATTAAGGTGACCCTAATCACTATGTTGTAGCGTCTTTGTTTTGTAGGCAGTGACACGATTATGTTGCTCTAAGTGTGCTTAATAATTCAATGAGGGGATGTTGGAAGTGGACAATGCAGGAGGAGCTCATTTTTTTATAGAGGACAACATCAAGAGCCTAAGAAATTCGAGCATTGCACAGAGCCTTTGTTCTGGATGTGGTCATAGTTTTGTTGAGGCACTGCAGTCTATGTGTAACCATCGGTAAGGGAGACGAGGAAGGCCTCTTCATGAGTGTGGAGGACGTGTTCAAAGGTGTAAAGTCAAGTATGTAGACAACACAAGTCGTTCTTCCTTCCCATAGATGAAAAAAAGTTTCTAAGGGCACTACGAAAATGTTTCGTAGCGCCTCCAATAGTGTATTTATGCATTGTGCTAGTCTTCTTGCTGCCATCAATACAACAAAAAGACAAGGTTGAAGCAATTAAGAGTATAGAGGATTCGGAAGAAAACAAAAAGAAAAAGAAAAAGAAATCTAGCCAACAGTTTATGTTAATTTTTTTTTTTTAATTATAAATTTAGCTAAAACTCAGATTAACAAGCATCTTAGTTTATTATTATAATTATTATTATTATTATTATAAGTGATATTGTTTTTAACTATATGTTTCTAATCTTTGAAATGAATAATTGTAATTAAAAAAAGTGTTGGAAGAAGTAATTCCAACTACCAAATATGATAAATAATTTTAATTTTATCTAATCCAATTGAATTTTAGTTAAGTTATTAATTACGATGGTCTCATTCATATATATATATAATTTAGTTAGTTATTTAAGAATAATGAGAAGAACATTTTGCTTTATTGTTTGACAAATATTACATTGATTCAAGTTCAATAATAAATAAATTAATATTCGCATCTATGCTAAAAGATGCGACGCTCCAATTTAAACGTTAGTAATAAAATATACCTTCGTGTATTACACATCTTTATTTTTGAAATCACAACAAACCTACTTCGTGGTATTTATCCTTGGGGTCCCTCGGATGGGGATAGTTTCAAGCTCTTTAACTAGTTATATGGATGGATACATAGTATGCCATCATCAATTCTCGCATAAGTTTAATTATGCTTTAAAAAATGACTTATTAAATGCATATTAATTGGGTTTTGTGAGATTTAATTTTATCTGAAATCAACTTTCATAAAAAGAGGTTGAGAATGACAATTAATGGGTATGATTACATTATTTTAAGGAATATATTTACTCAACCAAGTCTTAGATACATTACCCAAAAACATTGGGTTTGCTTAGTTATGAATCAGCGATTTTCTAGCTTTGCCTTTCCTCCTCTTCATTAAGAGGGAACCTCTCTCCTTAGGATGGATTTTACCTTAGCTTCAATGTTAATATTTCCCAAAAAGTGAAATGTGATTTTACAAAGACTTGTATCCCTCTCGGAAAATTTAGCATCTTCATGTCTTTTGCATTTTCCCGATTGTGACCATCCTCTAATTCTTGCAGTTGTTGAAATAGAGTTGATGTTATCAGTTATCTCAAGATGGACGTGAATGTTTGGAGGTATTAATTTTTAAAGTTTAATAATTTTTTATCATAATGTATTGTAATTTTTATATGACGTGTTTATTTGCTAGTTGGATTTGAGAGATTTAGTTTTATTAAAAAAATTTAGTATAGTATTTGGTTGAGATATTCTCTTAACTAGTTGAATGTGTGGTCCAGATTGTTTGTTTATCTTAAACAAATGCTTGAAGTATTTATATGCGTGTAATTATTGATATTTTAGTACAATGTAAAATATAGTCAGCGTGCTATATTTTGACTTGGTATCATAGCAGATGTTGAACAGAACTTCCTTACTGGAGAACCAAAAACACGTGAGAGCTCTCCCTCACTAGATGACCAAGAACATGTGCAAGCCTTTAAGAACCAAAAACATATGAAAATTCTCCCAAGGCCAAGAACATGTGAGAGCCTTGATAGTTGATCCTTTATACATATGTAAAATTAGATTTAGTTGAGAATGGAGTGATTGGTGCTATGCGTGAATAATTAAGAGAATATTTCATTGCATTGCGCACCTGGTATGCTTAGTGCAGATTTGATTCTTTGGTAAAAATGGACTCCACAATTGAACTTCAGCTGCACTTATCACCCACAAACTAATGACAAACGGAGGTGGTGAACTGAAGTTTAGGAAACCTGCTCAGGAGTCTAGTGGGAGAAAATTCATGAAGAGGCCTTCCTCGTCTCCCTTACCGATGGTTACACATAGGTAGTAGTGAGGTAGATGAGACTTCCTACAAGCTGTCTATACTTTGTTGCATCCTCAAATTCCTTTCCGTCAATAGATGTGAGCTTTAAGTTTTGTTCCATTGGAGTAGAAAGAGGATTGCACTCTGTCATGCCAAATCTGTTTAACAAATCTCCAATGTATTTCTTTTGAGAAAGAAATATGGATTTTGGATGTTGTGTTACTTCAATGCCAAGATAGTAATGAGCATAGCCCAAATCAGTGATTTCAAAACTTTTTCCTAATTCTTTCTTTATGGATTCAATATAGCTTTCATTGTTCCCTGTCATTAAAAGATCATCAACATATACCACAAGATATACAAGTGTTTTTCCAACTTTCTTGACAAATAAAGTTGCATCATCAAGATCAAAATGATTGAAGTTGAGTTTCAGAAGATGCTCAGTTAGTTTTTCATACCGAGCTCGTGGTGCTTGTTTGAGGCCATACAAGGACTTCACAAGTTTGCATACTTTATGTTCATGTCCTTTCACAACAAATCCTTCAGGCTGGGACATAAAAACATTCTCTCTTAGATCTCCATTCAAGAACGCAGTTTTTACATCTATTTGATGGACTTTCCAGCCGTTCTGAGCTGGTAGTGCAAAGAGTGTCCGGATGGTGGCCCATTTTGCTGTGGGGGCAAAAGTTTCCTCATAATCGACCCCTTCCTTCTG
>APFE030148189.1:0-17401 GCA_000404065.3 Pinus taeda
GAGCAAGGCACACAGTCTCTTTAGAAGACTCAGGGGTTGTCTTCTTTCCAAAAGCTTTCTCTCTTTCAGCAAACTTTTCACAAGAGAGTCAAAGGTTATATCTTTGAGATTTCCATTTGCTTGCAAAGACTCAAGATAATTGGAGTAAGTAGGATAAAGTGCCTTGAGAAAAGCAATAAGAGGGACATCCAGCTCAACCTTAGTGGATTTGATATCATGCATTATAGACTTTACTTCAGATGCAAGAGCAAGAGGATCATTATTTTGCAGTTCAATAGTGAAGAGTTTAATCATGAGTTGGACAACTTCAAGTGCATAATGTGAGTCATAGAGTTCTTTCAGCTTTTGTAAGGCTTCAAAGGCAGTTGAATATGACGAAATATGGTGACTCACCTCTTCATTTACAGATGCTGCGATTAATGCATAAGCTTTGCTATTCTTGTTTTCCAAAATGACGAGTTCTTTGTCTGAGGTAGGTTGTACTGGGTCATTATCTCCTTCTCCGACACACACTCCTTTCCACAACTAATTGAAAATGAGGGTGTGTTTTACAATCCAGGACAATTCAGGATAGTTCTCCTTGCCAGTGAGAACTATTCCCACCATAGATATGATTGAATGCATTGTAAAATCCGAGAGCTGTAAAATACTTTTGCTGGCAAAAAATGTGCTTTTGTGGAGAAAAAAAAAACTTCTGCTTCTAAAAGAAAATTGATTATGATATCAAAATGTATTCTAGCCTCAAACAATATATTAAACACAGTCAGAGCGTTAACTATGTTAGTCACTTTGAAAACAGCTTTATGAAAACAATACTATGGTAGCCAAGCTTCAGATTCGCAATAATCCTGAAGAAAAATGTGATGTGTTCTCTTCAAAGGAATCGTTTTTTTTCGCACAATGGCATTTGCCACTGACCGGTGCACGTAGTCGACCGAAGGAAGGTGAGGGGATAAACTACCAGCGCAAGTGCTACTTATTATCATGACTGTTATTCAATTCGGACTTTAGAGGTAGCCCAACAATGTGGTATATATAGAATAATAGCCACACCAAATATTATATACAAAGTGTATTAAAACCATCCAAATGCTATTCATATATTATTGACCATTGGAAGGCATGAATAGAATTCTGCTGCGCTAAAGATCTTCACCGCATATAATTCCCCGAAGCTATAGCAAATAAATGTTATCTAAATTTCAATACTATTCACACGCATATAATGTCATAACTTAAATTTCAATACTATTCAAGAGTACTCGTCCGGGTGGTGCCACCACTTAGAACAAGGTCTCGGTTTTGGCCAGAGCTCGTAGACCGCAACTCATATATAAACAACGCATCTCATATATAAACATTGCATCTCATATAAACATATAGAAACCCGCAAAACTCATATATAAACATCTCATCTCCTGGCCTGAGACAAACGCTCGGTAGACAAATTGCTCAAGTGAACAGTCACATCGCAGAAAACAGACATGGCATGATGTTGAATCTTCCAGCTCCCAACCTAATGGCGTGGTTTGCAACTTAATGGTGTGACTGACGGATAGGGGGGGCGTAACAGAGTAAGGGTATACAACGTTTCAATGGAATGAACACAGTGTTTCAATGAACATCGTTCAATCACAGTGTTTCATCCAGAGCAGCGTTCAATCACATTGTTTCATCAGAGCAGTGTTCAAAAGATGAGGTGTAGTAAAAAATGGGCGGTCGATAGTGAGTTTGCAGTAGCGCCTGGCATCGGTTTTATTTATTTATTTGGAATATGGACGAGGCAGCGCACGTTATGGACAGAGGCAGCGCTGGAAAGGAATATGGCAGAGACAGCGCGTTATGGACAGAGCAGACAGCGTAAGTAACTCAGGACTGTACCGTGTCAGGATAGAGGGGATATGGAAGACAGAGGAGTTATAGGAGCATAAGAGATAAAACAAGGAGCTAGCTCTGATACCATGTCAGGCCAGGCAGTAACTCCATTAGGCATAAAAACTAATTCGTATTATTCCATCAGGTATGTTATTGTTATATACAATAGGGTGTGACTGTTCAGTTCATCTCCTGATGACTGTTCACATTCCTAATTTAATTATTTACATAAATTCACCCAATCATGAGGATTAGGTGTCAACAGGAGCATTGGCGATCGTCATTCTACAACGCCTTCCACAGTAAAAGTCTCGATGTCGTTAAGACCTGATAGTATGGTACAAGGCTTTGAACGTGGATGGGTCGACAACTGTAACATTTAATAAGGAAGATGGAGCATTGAAATCCGGCATGGGTTGATCAAGAAAGACCCTCTGTGACACGGAACCAGGGTAAACACTGACAGAAGTAAACAAGGACTTGGTAGCTTGGGAAGAATTGATTATCCAGCATGGTGCCCCCATACAGAGAGAAAATGAAGTACCTCCCATGGGTCCTTTGCTTCAGTACTGCAACATGAAACTGATAGTGTCAAGTCCCAGCTTTGAAGGATGAATGGTTTAAGCAGTAAAGGTAGAAATGACGGGAATCGATTGAGTAGCACAAGAGGCCATACTGTGAGCAAATTATAACCTGAAGCAGTAGTGATCACAAGGATGGGCAAGAAGATATTTTTTTTAATATTCTAACCTGATGGTTGACTTGTTTTATTACCGTGTAATGTGGCACCATTAAATGAGGCAATTAATATTTTACAATGTTTTTGGGCCACAGAGCCATCCCTGGCCGAGACGGCTAGTCGATCTGTCAGTCGAGACTCGACAGAAGATATTTTGTTGTAATGAATTATTCAAACGCTACCCTCTCTAGATAAATAAGGGGAAGCAACACCTAACAAAGGTTCATAAATTCCACAAAAAGCACTACATGTTATTTTCAAACTATATGACTTTATAATACAGGTCTTTCAGAATATCAAGTAAATGGTGGTGATTCTCCCTTCAAGTATTACAATATGTTATCTCTTTGTTAAAAGCCATTTTGTTCTTGTTTCTTCTCTGAATTCATGCAATCATAGCTGTTAGAAATATTTCATACTTCTTCACAAATTCATTTGTATTGACTTATTAATGCATGTGCCTGTATGGGTTATTGAAATTATATCTATAAATTTGTGCTACATGAATCATAGCATTCAATCCTTCTTTTATCCATTATATCTACCTGTAACTCAGACAAGTGTAGAAATTCTTGATGCCTCATGCTCTATGTGATAAGTGTAGAATTCTTGACATTTTAAGCTCTATCTGATGAGTTACTCCTCCTTATCCTCTCCCATAACTCTGCAAAGCTTATTAAACTGTAAGCCCTTGAACTACTCATCCTCCACTGTTTATGCATATATTTATGTGATTTGTATATGTGAAGAAATACCATAAATCCATGACTTACTCTTTTAGATGAATGAACCAACCCATTCCACTTATATATATGTGTGTGTGTGTGTGTGTGTGTGTGTGTGTGTGTGTGTGTGATGTCTTCAATCTCTTGAGAATCTTATGAGACATAGAGAATCTAGATGTGCCCAAGCACTGGTCTTGTTAGCAATCCAAGGCTGTCTCTGGGAGCGACAACATCTTATAGCGTCGTTGCCGGGGAACTTATTGAAGGATTTTTCCCCTAGGATACGAAAAATTGAACACTCTGTGTAAGTGAGAAAAAATGATTTGATTGCATCCACATCAACTTGGCAACTCCACACACCACCGCCCCACGCCCCCCCCCCCCCCGCATTATCATTTTATCATCCTAGCTTTTAAGAAGCCCCACATGAATTCATTTGTATTGACTTATTAATGTATGTGTCTGTATGGGTTATTGAAATCATATCTTTAAATTTGCGCTACATGAATCATAACATTCAATCCTTCTTTTATCCATTATATCTACATGTAACTCAGACAAATGTAGAAATTTGTCGTGCCTCAAGCTCTATGTGATAAGTTTAGAATTCTTGAATTTTTAAGCTCTATCTGATGAGTTAAACCTTCTCCTTATCCTCTCTCATAACTCTGCAAAGCTTATTAAACTATAAGTCCTTGAAATACTTGGCCACCACTGTTTATGCATATATTTCAGCGATTTCTATATGTGAAGAAATACCAAAAATCCATGGCTTACTCCTATATTTGATGTCTTTAATCTCTTTAGAATCATACGAGACATGCAAAACCTAGATGTGCCCAAGCACTGGTCTTGTTAGAAATTTGAGGCTGTCTCTAGGAGCGACAACAACAATCAACAAAAAAATCATCCAAATAAACCAAGTCATGGAAGTGCTCGAGCACTGACAGCAGTTCCAAGGAAAAATGATGATCTATTTGGATATCAATGCAACTTGTTGTATTTTTTGAAATAACTATCTGTGAAGATCATACATTTTGTTTAATGTAATGGACACAGTGTCCCAATTGAAAGATAGCGTGTTACCAATAAAAATCTCATTTCGTATGACAAAGAGCCTCTTATTGATATATAATAAAATACATTTTAATTTATTCTATTGTGTTATCCAATATTGTTGTGAAATGTACACCACTTATTAGATATATGGATGATTAAATATTATAATGAAGAGATGTGAAATCTGATAATATAATAAATTAATCCAAACATCATATACAAAGGCACTAATCAAATTTTAATTTTTATGAATATTGTTATAAGATATATGTCAATTTTTCGATGAATGATGGATTTAAAAATTACAATAATTAATGCCACATGTCGATGTTTCCAAAAGAGAGAAAACCACATACAAAATATTGGTGTGTCCATAATATAAAAACTTGTTGGTGCATTATGTTATATAAAATCACTGTGAAGACATATTTTTTGCATGACTAATGTATTTTTAGAAAACGACAACACCAGGGTGTTTAGTTCTTCACGCACCAGTCGTGTTTGCAATTAACACCCCGATGCTTTGTAATTCTTAACATGCTAATGCTTTCATAGAACTAACGCCTGGATCCTACAAAATATTATTTCCATCATCGGCGCGTTATTAAAACTAAAAACACTAGTCATTTTATATCCTTAGCGCACAAGTACATTTATACAAAAATATGCATCAACATTGCGAGTTTAAATAAAAGCACCAGGACTGCAATGCCTTGGCATCATTCCTTAAAAAAATGCCTTAGGAAATTTTTTGATATATAAGCATTGGGGCAGTATACATTCTGGGCACTGGGGTTATTTAAATTCAACACCTCGATGCTTTTAGTTATGTAACAACCCAAAATAAACATGTAATTAATCAACTAATTAACATCAAGTTCAAATCATAGTAGCACTGACCTGTATTACCTGTGGTTGACATCCGCTAATGGCAACAAGGTTTTGGGGATGACTCTCCTGTACTACCTGTGGTTGACATCCGTTAAGAACAACAAGGTTTTGGGGACGACTATCTTGTAGTTGACATCCGCTAACGGCAACAAGGTTTTGGGGACAACTCTCCACCCAACCATAGGCTCAATTGTGCAATGACTTGCTACCACTGGCCACCCCCGAGCCCTCAATCAACATACTACTGCCAGTGACTCCTCTACCTTAGAACACTATTCTCCCAAGAGAATGAATGATAGAATTTTGGAATGATGGAATGCCTCTAATCGTCCTCACCATCTATTAAATAAAGCAAACATTAGAAGGGGAACCACATGCACACACTCCATGTGTCGATCATGCAACTTACTGCTTTCTTGTTTTATTCTTTTGTTTTTACTTTTTGATAGTTTTACTCATTTTTACTATTTTTCTTGTTTTATTCCTTTTATTTATATTTATTTAAAGCATGTAATTAATTTATTATTTTATTATTAATTACTATGTTTCTTGATTTATTTCCTTTTATTAACATTTATTTAAAGCATGTAATTAATTATTAATTTATTTATTTAATATTTAATATTATTATTTATTATTAAGGGACATTACAAGTTATGTGTACAACCCTGGTGTTTTTATTTATGTATTGCACCAGTGCTACTTGTTCCATGAAGTGCGCCAAAAAAAAACATTCGCTATAACCTCTGGTTGCCTAGATATTTTCAGTTGTAATGAAGTTCCATTATAATCTCCACTAAAACATCCGCTATCACAAATATATGTTTTAGCAGACGTTTTTTTGACATTTTTTTGTTGATTTTATAACACTAAAAACTCCCATTACAACCTCTGCCATAAAGTATATTCCTTATAGTGCTTATTCTGTCGAAGATACTTGACAACCTGAGACTATCTTGGTCAATTCACCCTCCAATAGGATCTTATTTTTATTCTTTTTTGTTTTGTTTATTTACAACAACTTGACATGGTTAAAGATTTGCTTCAATAATATTGGTATCTATAAAAATCTAAACGACAATTTTGCAAATATATTCTACATTATGCTTCCTTTCTTATATTGACAAATGTACAGTTTGAGTGGGCCTAATGATTAATGACATGTGTTTCCTCCTAAAAGGTCATAGGTTCAAACTCACCGTGAGTTAGAGTATGTAAACCTATGTGGACTTTATCAATCAAATAGCTATGTAAATGTGGGCCTAATGATTAAGGACGTGTGTTTCCTCATAAAGAGTCATAAGTTCAAACTCACTGTCAAGTATAATATGTACACCTATGTGAACTGTATCAATCAAATAACTATATAAATGTGGTTCCCTTTAGCAAACAAAAAAATTAAACACTAATTTAATATCCAACTTTATAATAATACTAATATTAAATATTATTATTATATATAATAAAAAATTCTATAATATAATCTACTTGTTTTACTCAACATAATTTTTTTATTAAAAAAAACAACTATTCTTTTTAACCAAACTAATAAAAAAAATCAATAATTAATTTTGCAATCATATCTAAATACACAATTAATTTTACAACCACATGTAAATACATAATAATACTTCAGAAAAAAGAAAATAATTAACAGTTGAATTTACAATTACATCTAAAATACACAATCACATGAAAAAGATATCTCTTCCTTTTGTCAAGATTCTCAATCGCGTCCCGAAAAAATATCTTCGTTTCTCATTATTCTCAAGACTGACATTCACACACTATCATTACCTAACACCCTTCTTGTTCGCTACATCTTAGCGTTCCCTCGTTTCAGAATCACTGGCAGTGTCTCAAACATCTTTCCAAACTTTTGTATAAACAATTTGATTTTGTTCTTGATTTCTCCTTCACCTTCAACCGTCTACCTCAAACATCTCTATATGTGTGGGGAATACATTTTTTTAAGATTTGATTTTATAATTTTTAATATAAATATTTTAAAACAACAAAATTTGATTTTAAAAGCAATTGAATTTAGTTTATGTTTGGCTTTTCTTTTTCCTAATATAGGGATAATAGAAGAATATTAATTTTTAATAGAATAATATATAAAGATATTTTGTTTTGTATATAATATTATATTATATATAAAAATTATAATAAATATATATATATTAAAAATATTTTAATATTGTTGTATCATTGTTTTGATGATGAATCACACTAATTGGTTCACTAATTGGTTTTAAACGCGCAAATGATTTTTTTATGTGATTTTGTCAAAATTATTCTCACAATCAAAATTAAAATATTATAATGCCTTTTAACATAAAATATAATTTTAAAGAGTTAAAACCAAAGCAATTTATCTACTGAATCTATACAAGGGTATGGAAGAATGCATACCGTTCTAAACCCAAACCTACCCACATCATGATGAATATGAACATTGTTCATATAATATATATTCCGAAAATTCATCGGTGTTTTTGCAAGTGGAAAAAATAAAAATAATAAATATAAAAATATATTCCAAAAATCCAATAATGTTTTTGGCAAGTGGAAAAATCTAAAAGATAAAGAGTGTGTTTGGTAAGTGAAAAAATCAATGGGCCAGGAGTATGCTTTGCTTATCTGAACTGTAAAACATATCAAGTCGAATATTTTTTTGATTCCGCTGGATGCCAATGAAGTAACCGACCCCTGGCGTTATGAATATCAGTGCTAACGTGCAGATCCGCAGAGAGAACTGGTCTGTGCACCTTTCGCTTTCGAGATCAGAGAGGAAGCATCCACGATTTCATTCACTGAACGATATTGACTGCGGGAGAGCCGAGCAGAGCAGAAAGATGCAATATGTCATTTGAGATAATTGCATTCACATTCTAAAATCAGAAGCAGCGGAACCTCATATGTGCGGTGAGTATATAGCCCAGTGCCAGATTCTGCTTTTACTTTCATTTGGGTTTTCTTCTCATGGCCTGCTTCTGTAGCATAACATGTTCAAAACTCGACATAGTTGTTGAAATGTCGCCGTTGGGCAATCTGTTGAGCTGTGGTTGAGCCGTGCGACTTTACCGCAACTAGCATAGGTTCATGAATTGATTATACTTCCTAACTAGCCCGGGTTTCGTAATGATTATACTTAATAATCTCTGTGTGAATTTTGATCATGTTCCCACCAAATGTTGGAACTGGGTAATTTCTTTGAAAAAATAAACCAGAACTTTCAACCCTAAGCAATTAGTTTCATGCCCAAAGATGACGGTTCAGATAATTGAGAGGTGTCGTTTTTGTTAGGGTTTTGGTACCTTGCCCGAAAAGCTTGGGTTGAAGATCCATATCGAGATGCTTTTCTTTTTCTTTATAAATTTGGAATTGATTGTGTGGTAAATGTGATTTAGGATTGGTGATCCCATTTGAAGCTCGATCATGGCGAAGACAGGGCAACCGGAGGTGTTAAACGCACTGGACAAGGCCAAAACGCAATGGTATCATTTCACAGCTATCATCATTTCTGGCATGGGTTTCTTCACAGATGCTTATGATCTCTTCTGTATCACTACTGTCACCAAGCTGCTGGGGAGACTTTATTACTACGATCCAGCGACTGGCAAACCCGGGTCCCTGCCGCCCACTGTGTCGGCAGCAGTGAACGGCGTGGCTCTGTGCGGAACACTGGCGGGCCAGCTGTTCTTCGGCTGGCTCGGCGACAAACTCGGGCGCAAGAAGGTGTACGGGATGACGCTGATGACCATGGTAGGCGGCGCCCTGGCCAGCGGGCTTTCGTTCGGCCACACGGCTAAATCAGTGATGACCACGCTCTGCTTTTTCAGGTTCTGGCTGGGCTTCGGCATCGGCGGGGACTATCCGTTGTCAGCCACGATAATGTCAGAGTACGCTAACAAGAGAACCCGCGGGGCCTTCATTGCCGCGGTGTTCGCTATGCAGGGCTTCGGCATCTTGACCGGAGGCGCGGTGGCCATCCTAGTGTCCACGGCGTTCGACCGAGCGTACCCTCGGCCTACATTCGAAGAAAACCCGGGGCTGTCCACGGCCCCGCAGGCGGACTTCGTGTGGAGAATAATCCTCATGTTCGGAGCCATTCCAGCGTTGCTCACTTATTACTGGCGTATGAAGATGCCGGAAACGGCCCGATACACGGCGCTCGTGGCCAAGAACGCGAAGAAGGCCGCTTCCGACATGGCCAAGGTTTTGCAGGTCAACATCGAGGAACAGGTCCCGGAAACAGCAAAGGCCACCGGAAAAGAACAATTCGGGCTTTTTTCCAGAGAATTTGCAAAGCGCCACGGGCTTCATCTGCTGGGGACGACGAGCACATGGTTTCTTCTAGACATAGCCTTCTACAGCAACAACCTTTTCCAGAAGGACATCTACACGGCCGTCGGGTGGCTTCCTAAAGCCAAGAAAATGAACGCCATTCACGAAGTCTACAAAGTAGCCAGAGCTCAGTCACTCATTGCTCTCTGCGCAACGGTGCCCGGCTACTGGTTCACCGTGGCTCTCATAGACCACATAGGGAGATTCGCCATTCAGCTCATGGGTTTCTTCTTCATGACGGTTTTCATGTTCGCTCTTGCAATTCCATACTACCATTGGCGAGGGCACACCTGCGACAGTGGCTACTGCGGCGGGCAACCTACGGCGTTCGTGATCATGTACTCGCTCACGTTTTTCTTCGCCAATTTTGGGCCAAACACCACCACTTTCATCGTGCCTGCCGAGGTCTTCCCGGCCAGACTGCGGTCAACGTGCCACGGCATCTCGGCTGCAGCTGGCAAAGCGGGAGCCATCGTCGGAGCGTTTGGGTTTCTGTACGCTGCACAGAGCACGCATGCAAAGGAGACAGACGCAGGTTACCCCACAGGAATAGGAATCAGGAATGCTCTGCTGTTCCTCGCTATTATCTGCGCCATGGGTTTTTTCTTCACATTTTTAACTCCAGAGACGAAGGGCAGATCTCTTGAGGAGATCACCGGCGAAAATGATGATGAGTAGGACGAGGGACAAGAGCTTCGATCTGGTTGGTTTAGCAGTAATGGAAATATGCCTGGTTAGAAATATAGTGAGTACTGTCTTTTAAGGTTTTGAATACTCACTCCTGTAATTTGCGTTAAAGTGTATCTGCCATGAATACTTCCAGGTTTAGAGTTTTATGCTATTTCTGCAATACTTCAAGCTTTTCTGGATCCAAACATTGTATATATTTTGTTTTGATTACGACGGTGGAGTCTCATAGTTACTTATAACACTGTATTTAACACTGTATTTTGTCACTTGTAAATCTTTAGAAGCGCTACTGAAACTCACTCTCTGAATTTTATATATTTGAAAAAGGGTTCTACTCTCTGAATTTTAAGGCTGTGTGTTATTTTGTTATAGAGGACTCATGTACTAGGGCATTTAATGCCCTATGGCAGGCTGGTTAGCCTTTGCCTTCCTTTAATAACGGAAAACCTGTAAATTCTTTTGCTAATTATTACTTTTTTCATAATATTTGAAAGTTACCGAATTTTTCTTTTAATCTGTAAAAATTGTCAGTGTTATATTGTAATTTTTTTTTAAATTTAAAATGCTAATTATTACTTTTCTCATAATATTTGAAAGTTACCGAATTTTTCTTTTAATCTGTAAAAGTTGTCAGTGTTATATTGTAATTTTTTTTTAAATTTAAAATTTTATGGAGTGAGATTTTATAAACACATTATCTTTTATATAGGATAACCTTTTATTGTATATATTTAATGAGTTGATAGCCATCCACAGTTTCACGCATACCCTAAGTTCCCCACCGCTCTGGTGATAAAGAAACAAAGAAAAAGAAAAGAAACAAACAAATACACCCTTTTCTTAAAAAGATTCCTGCAGCTATGGTGATTTAAAAAAAAATCCCACAGATAAAAGAAAAAAGGACAGTTCTCCCTCTGCCACGCGAATATTTAAGGCGTTCATCAATGGCAATTCCTATTTCCAACCCTATTGAAATATAAATGCCTTTGACATGCAAGGGGAATAGGGGTTGCGTTGCTGCTAACATGTTAAAGTCAACTTTGAGAGAAATATAAATGCAAGGCAACTCTTATTCCCCTAGCATGTCAGACTGCATTTATATTTCAATAGAGTTGGAAATAAGAATCGCCTTCATCAATCATATATTTCTGTAAAAGTTCAGATAAAGGCAGTGTAAATATTCATCTGAGACATTAAGTGAACGTCCGTCTCGGGATTCTTTAACGATTTGATACGATTTGAAAATGGGAACTATTTAAAATATAAAAATTGTATTTGATAAAAATAAAAAATAAAATATTTATTTTTGGAAAAAAATATATATATAATTATTGAAATTATTTGTTAATATACTTTCTATTTTATCTTTTGTTAAATTTTTAATGGTTAAATTTATGTTTATTAATATTTTAAATTTATTGATTTAAAAGTGTAGGTTAAAATAATGAAAATAATAACATAAAATAAAATAAGATTAAATAATAATAATAATAATAATTAATTTTAAAATATGGTATTAAATTATTCATTATAAGGAAAGAAAGTCATAAGTGGATATGATATTAGACTTTGAGAGAATATGAAGTAACTTCTAGCAAAATTTACACATAATCAAGTTGAGAATTATGATTTCTGCCGAAAAGGCTTTCAAAAAGTCGAGTTATAGACTACTGCTTATTTTTTTAACAAAAGGAATTCAAACAAAATTTCTAATTATCAAATTGAATCTTTGATTTTCATAATGAACTTTGACATAATTATAAATTCAATAGTTTTGAAATCAATTATCATTGTAATCCATAAGGTGATCACCAACGCCGTACGTTGCCCGCAGCATTAGGCACCGTCGCAGGTGTGCCCGCGCCAATGGTAGTATGGAATTGCAAGAGCGAACATGAAAACCGTCATGAAGAAGAACCCCACGAGCTGAATGACGAACCGTCCTACGTGGTCTATGAGAGCCACGGTGAACCAGTAGCCGGGCACCATTGCGCAGAGAGCAATGAGCGACTGGGCTCTGGCTACTTTGTAGACTTCGTGTATGGCGTTCATTTTCTTGGCTTTAGGGAGCCTTCCTAAGGCATTGTAGATGTCTTTTTGGAATAAGTTGTTGCTGTAGAAGGCTATGTCCAGGAGAAACCTTGTGCTCGTTGTCCCCAGCAGATGAAGCCCGTGGCGCCTTGCGAATTCTCTGGAAAACAGCCCGAATTGATCATTTCCGGCGGCTTTTACCGTTTCCCGCGTCTGTTCCTCGATGTTGACCTGCAAAACCTTGGCCATGTCGGAAGCGGCCTGCTTCGTGTTCTTGGCCACAAGCGCCGTGTATCGGGCCGTCTCCGGCATCTTCATACGCCAGTAATAAGTGAGCAACGCTGCGATGGCTCCGAGCATGAGGATTATTGTCCACACGAAGTCCGCCTGCGGGGCCGTGGAGAGCCCCGGGTTTTCTTCGAATGTGGGCCGAGGGTACACTCTGTCGAACGCCGTGGACACTAGGATGGCCACCGCGCCTCCGGTCAAGATGCCGAAGCCCTGCATAGCGAACACTGCGGCAATAAAGGCCCCACGGGTTCTCTTGTTGGCGTAGTCTGACATTATCGTCGCCGACAACGGATAATCCCCGCCGATGCCGAAGCCCAGAACCTGAAATAGCCTAGCGTGGTCATCACTTATTTGGCCGTGTGGCCGAACGAAAGCCCGCTGGCCAGGGCGCCGCCTACCATGGTCATGAGTGTCTTCCCGTAGACTTTCTTGCGCCCGAGTTTGTCGCCGAGCCAGCCGAAGAAAAGCTGCCCTGCGAGTGTTCCGCATAGGACCACGCTGTTCACTGCTGCCGACACATTGGGCGGCAGGGACCCGGGTTTGACAGTCGCTGGATCGTAGCAATAAAGTCTCCCCAGCAGCTTGATGAGAGTAGTAATACAGAACAAATCATAAGCATCTGGGAAGAAACCCATACCCGAAATTATGATAGATGTCGAATGATACCATTGCCTTTTGGCCTTGTCCAATGCGTTTAACACCTCCAGTTGCTCTGTCTTCGCCATGATCGAGCTTCAAATGGGATCACCAATCCTAAATCACATTTACCACACAATCAATTCCAAACTTATAGGGAAAAAAAAGCATCTCGATATGGGTCTTTAACCGAAGGGTTTTCGGCAAGTTACCCACTTCCGTAGTTCCTTTTTCTGCTAGGCCCGGCTTTCCCGCAATCAATATCGTTCAGTGAACGAAATCGTGTTTGCTTCCCTTCTGATCTCGAAAGCGAAAGGTGCACAGAGCAGTTCTGTCTGGGGATCTGCACGTTAGCAATGATATTCATAACGCCAGGGGTCGGTTAATTCATTGGCATCCAGCGGAATCAAAAACTTGAAATGTTTTACAGTTCCATTGCAAAGCACCAATAAATCTGGTTTGATTTTCGCCAAATAACTATACATGGATTTTCATTTTCTACTTACCAAATGCAAAATTTGGTGTATATTTTTTTTAAATAGGAGAAAAAGTTATCATAATTTAGTGGTTAAACTAGCAGCCAGCTAATAATATATGTTGATTCAACATTATCATTTAAGGAAAATCATGTTATTTGCATTATTTTAATTCACAAGGATGCAGGTTTTCATTCTTCCCGAAGGTTTGTTTTTGGGTTTTGGGTTTTGATTTTTACTCTTGCCAAATGTTTGTTTTTGGGTTTTGAGCAGTTAACCTATCTTCGTAAGTATGAGAAAAATAAAATAACATAAACAATTTTGCTAGCATACTCTTGATTTTTTGGATTTTTCCACTTGCCAAAACACTATTGAATTTTTGGAATATATTTAATATGATATTTTTTTTGGATTTTTACAAAACAATCTTGAATTTTTGGAATATATTTTATAGGAACAATGTTCATATTCATGATGATGTGGGTAGGTTTAGTAGAGTATGCATTCTTCCATACCCTTCTATAGATTCAATAGCTAAATTGTTTTGGGTCTTATGGGTTTAAATTGTATTACATGTTAAAATACATATTTTTCTCTATAAATTTAATAGCTAAATTGCTTTGGGTTTTAGGAGTTAAAATTGTATTACATGTTAAAACACATATTTTGTAATATGAGGCTGGATTAAGTTTTATAATACTTTAGTTTAATTTTATTTTTTTAAGAATTTCTTTGTTTAATATAATATTAAATATTTTAATATTATTTTTTTGTAATATATGTTTTTTCATTTTTCCATTCTTTAATCTTTAGTCAAAACTCAGTTTACTATACAAAACAAAACTCGTTATATATATCATAAATCAAAGTTAAATATTAATTTAATTTTTCCCCTCATAGAAAAAACAAAAAAACATAAACCAATTCAATTTCTTTTAATCAGATTTTATATTTAAAATATTATAATAAAAATAAAATAATATAAAATAAATTAATATTTCTTTATTATCTCCTAGATTAGGAAAAACAAACCAAAACATAAACTGAATTCAATTGCTTTTAAAAATCAAATTTTTATTTAAAATATTTATATTAAATTATAAAATCATATTAAAATGAATTAAATATTTTAATCTTAGGAAAAAAAAAAAACCAAAACATAATTGAATCAATGCTTTTAAAACAAATTTTACTATTTAAAATATTATATAAAATTATAAAAATCAATTTATTATTAAAATATTTATATTAAAAATATAAAATCAATATTAAAATAAATGTATTCCCCATATATATATATATATGAGGTAATTCAATGGTTTTGAAATCAACCCCATTTCATAGCAACCTCACTTCAATTATAATGGTAATCCATAAGGAGGTTTGCATGAGGATTCACGTGTCCAAGTTTTGTTCTTGCATGAGGATTCACGTGTCCAAGTTTTGAGAGAACAAAACTATGGGGCTAATTCCTTGACCAACAAGGCAAATGCCCTTAGCCAATGAAATAGCGAGGGATGACATTATCATGCAACCCCTTAAGTCCCTAAGGTTATGGATATACCTTATATCACCATTGTCAAAATGCCCTTGTCATTACATATCAAGTAAGGCGGCGAGATTTAAAAGGACCAACCCACCTCTCTCTCACATGCTTGCATTAAACTTTGTGTTATTTCTTGAATCCCACAACGAGGTTTTTCATTGGCAAGGTGGGATAATGTACTCGTGCAATGGAGAAGCTAGCAACATCATTTGTGTTAGACATGTGTTGTCGTTGATGGAAAATGATGTCAAAGGATTTATCAATGATGTCAAAGGTAGTATCATGGAGATTGTTATTATATTGACAAGCATGTCAAAGTTGTGGAAAAGCTCAGATGCTTAGCATGTCAAAGGTGTGGCAAAGCTCAGATGTTTCCAAACAGCTAGGTGAACAAGTGTGGTTCAAGGAGAAAATACTTTGGATCCATTCTTAGTTCATAAGATCAACGCAATTGCACTGGGAAACTATTTAGATGGATAGTGCTCAGAAATAACTTGTCAATGATATATTGAAGTCTGGAAAGGACTTCCTGGATCAAAATATATGGTCGGTCAAAGTTTTAAGGGTAAAAATTAAATTTTGGTGTTTTGTCATGAGCCCCACTACACAATGTACATGCAGAGGTGGCAAGCGCTGCCATATGGGTGTGCAGGAAAACCAAGCTTAGGAGGTATAGCGTGGGTCTAGCATCCCGAGACATGTAATCTTGTCAGATAGATTCCTTGGAGCACAAGTCCAAACCTTCAGGGTGACACAACACCAGGAGGATATGGCTAAAGGAAGAAGGCGATTGATGAGTGAGGGACCTACGAGACACGAAAATCCAATAGTCCATCCCTGGTGGAATTCGAGAGAGCTTGATGTTTTATTCCTAGGGATATGGAAAAGTTTATGTCAGCCGCCGTCAAATTTACCATTTGGCCTTTAATATTTTTAAAATAAAGAAAAAAAAAACCACTGTCGAAGACCCCCTCACCTTTGTGTCCTTGACAGCATGGACCAACCAAAGGAAAACACTTGCCGCATTCTTATTGGATGAAGAGGACACAATGGCAACATGACACGGACCAATAGGGACGTGCCATATGGCATGCAAATTTGGCATTTTTGGTAGCGAAAGTGGGCTGAAAATGGAGGACAGGTGGCACCAGCAAGTGAGTGACACATGACAATGTGGTAGACATAGTGGCGGACAAGTCACGTCACCGCGGTCCTCGGAATTTAAACAACCTCGATGGTTTCTAAAAGAGCTTCAAGTTATTTCTCTAGGATGACAAAGTGTTGAGACACGATGGCATACAAGTTGGCACTAGCAGGTCATCCCAATATTTTCTGAACGGTTAGTGTGTGCAGCACGTGGACCACCGAAGGCACACCACAATGTGGTAGACATAGTGGTGGACAAGTCAACAGTGGGGGAGACATCACCCCAATCCTTGGAAGTTCAACAACCCCGATGGTTTCTAAAAGCGCTGCAAGTTATTTCTCTAGGATGACAAAGTGTTGAGACACGATGGCATATGAGTTGGCACTGACAGGTCATCCTGATAGTTTTTTGAATAGTTTTTTTTTTTTTTTTAACCACATGGTGAAACGGTAACTATCAAGCTTAATCCAGGAGAGACCCGGGATCAAACCTCATATTTGAATAGTTAGTGTATGCGGCGCATGGACCACCAAAGACACAACACCAAGATACATAACCCCAGTGGAAATATCCCGACGGTAAATGAAGGTGCTCGAGTACTAATGGTCGAGGAAATAAGGTCAGTGGCTAAAGCGCTTGTCCAGGACATGGTTCTGTACATGGTTCCATGACCATGGGAGCATAAGGTTTAGTGTGATAATTAAGCCCCTTAAGGATTAGTTGAAGGGCCATGAGAAACGATTATATTCGAAGGTTTTATTTGTTGTATTTTTAGGCCTTCAAGGTTGAACAAAGCACATTTGGGCATAAGTTCAAATTCTTGAATGAGTCACCAACATTTTTGGTGTATTAGGCTATATTTAGAGTTGTGGTTCTAAACTAGCAATGTGCTAAAACTATGAAACACAACATGAATGAGTTGTCAGCAAAGTTGGTGGTATCGAC
>APFE030148192.1:0-22275 GCA_000404065.3 Pinus taeda
AGCTTACCATCCTCAAACGGATGGTCAAACTGAAGTTGTAAACAGAAGTTTGGGGAATATATTAAGAAGCTTGGTACATCAAAATCCCAAACAGTGGGATTTGGCATTAGCGCAAGCTGAATTTGCTTACAACGACACACCAAACCGAAGCACTGGAATGAGTCCATTTCAGATTGTGTTTGGAATGCATCCGAGAGGAGTATATGAGCTAAGAGACTTGGGAAAACAAGAAACCAGAAGTGCAAGTGCTGAAGATTTTGTTGAACAAATGCAGAAGCTACAGGAAGAAGTTAAAGGTAAACTACAGGAAAGCAGCAAGAAATACAAACAGAAGGCAGATCTGAAAAGAAGAGAAAAAGAATTTCAAGTGGGGGATTTAGTCATGGCATATTTGAGGAAAGAGAGATTTCCTACAAAAACTTACAACAAGCTGAAACTGAAGAAGATAGGGCCATGTAAAATCAAAAGGAAGTTTTCAGCCAATGCATATGAGATTGAGCTACCAGAAGGGATCGGAATATCTCCCATTTTTAACATTGCAGACTTGTATCCATTCAGAGAGGCGGAAACCGAATTGCAAACTGAAGCTACAGGTGAGGAAGTTCAAACCGTGGATTGGGCAGAACAGGTACCAAAAACCTTCCAAAAAGAGGTTGAAGATATTTTAGAGCAGCGGATATTTAAGAAAACTCGAGGCCAAACATATTTTCAGTATCTTGTCAAGTGGAAGGAGCAACCAGTGGAAGACTCCAGTTGGTTAACAGCAACTGAATTGCACAAATATGGCATAACTCTTGAAAGTTTAAAGAACCAATATTTTCTTTCTCGGGAGTCTGATGTAGGAGCATCCGAACGGGCCAGCAATGTGGGAGATTGCCCACATGTTGTGGCTTGAAAACCGTATTTACTTGTTGTTGTTGCTGGTAGAATTAAATTCAGTTAGTTACTGTTGTAATAGTTAAAAATATCTTTCTATTTGGGGTTAATTTGTTAGATGCATCTTAAGTTTAAATTAATTCATGTCACCTTATCTGCTGTTAGAATATTAAGGAAATAAATGGCAACTGAAGATTCTTGGAGCGATCAACGGTTTCTTCTGGGAGATCTCGTTTCAGGAACGCTTGAAATCCGGCAACAGGCTAATAACCAGGTGTACTGAACGCCAAGTGTGTCAAAGGCAGCTACGTTGGACCGGAAATGGAGCAATCACTAAACCTGCATTTAAAGTCTAACTGATTTTTGGCGAAGGACAGCTGGTTTGAAAGGAATCCGCCTAAAATCCAGGCGACAGCGTGATTCTGTATGTCAAAGTCTGATATGCCAAAAATCATGGGATCGGCGTTTATCTTTCTTTTCCTGTTGATGTCAGGTAGCGTGTAAAACAAATTTTAGATGTGCGTTATCACTGAGATATGGAGAGCGAGGAATTGGCTCCGAATTTGGGGTTCATGGTGCCAAATTTGTTAGCGTAACTATGTACAAACCGATGGAAATGCCGGACCAGCGTCCTGTTTTTGTGAAAATTAGTTGATTATCATAGAGCAGAAAAAAAAGTGTGGTCGAGCTGAATAAAAGGCTCAACAAAATGTGGAATGATGGGTCCTCGTTTTTAGATCGAGAGGAAAGAAATCGCAGAGGGACTGCTCGCCTGCTACCCCCCGATAGTTTGGGATTGGCGAAGTTTGAGCTAGTTTAATTATATGGGACAGTGTGTAATACTTAGGATTTCTTTTGATATAAATTAATAAGATCGCAGAGTGGCGGATTGCGTTCCTGTCTTTTTTGTTTTAGCAGTGATTCCATGAGGCGAGGGCAGGGTTTTGAACCATCGTATGCCTGTGTGTGTATTGTGTTGTGATCCATTCAAATGGCGGTGCAAAGTAAGAGCTGGCATTGTCCATTAAACAATTGGGTCTGTAGTCTTGGAAATGTTAATAAGATTGCCTGTCAGCGTCCCCTGTTTTGTGTAACTGGTGTCATGTCTTTTATTTTTATTGAGTTGAGGTAAAGATCGATGGTTATGGATGTCATGTTAGTCTCAAACACAAGTAGAATTATTATGCGATGGGCTGCGCACTGTAAAACCTCCACAAGAATCCAGTTCTTCATTTTTATGTAACAGAGTTTTCCATTGATGTAGTTCCGCATTTTAAATAAAACAGAGTTTTTTCTATCTGATTGATTGACCTTTGTAGCAGTCTCGGCACAGCAGTTTCGGTGCATCAAGATCTCTATGCGGCAAGGTAAGTAACTGATTTGGCACTTCAAATTGAATGAAATGGAGATATTTAGATAGGTGAGGAGTTGAATAGGGCAAGAAAACCTCAAGGATCCTCTTCAAACAGCTAAAAACATCAATAACTAAGCAAACCCTAGGTAGAGCACTACAATTTCAATGGATTCTACCTTTATCCTTGTTTGTTTTAGTTAAGAAGAAGCAAGAGAGATAATGGCATACATAAAACATAACTAAACTCAAAATTACATAAGGAAACACAATACCAAAGCAAGATGCCACATGAATCCCATAAAGTGCTACAAACCCTGGTCTATTCTTAGCCAAAACTGCTGATATGAGTATACAATGAAGCTCCAAGCTTTCTCAAAAGTCCAACCCTGCTAATGACTAAAAAATCACAAGATATAGACAAACCATAACTCATCCTAGCCTCTAGGGGTCGAGCTCATAATTTTAGGAGTTGTTCCAACAAATTCTAAACTGAGAACTAAAAATTAGGTAGTGGAGCAGTTTCCCTCTAAGAACTAAGGAACTGATTCATTCAGTTGAAAAATACCTTTTCATGGATGAATCTACCTCTATGAGTGAAAATCTAGCATAATTACATCAAGATCCATCAAATTACATTAAATTACATCATGAGTTTGACATTAAAAGGGAGAAAAGTCAAATTGTCAATAAACTAGGCGAAGAAAAAAGTATTCTTAGTCAAACTGAGCAAAATTTCCCCAATGCGCCACACTGATTTCGCTATGCATAATGCATGTTTGTATCCACTTTTGTAGGCCTTCCTAGTGTCCTAATTTGCTCCAAGTGTGTGTGTTTGAAAGGTCTATCTATCTACTTTCCAGAACAAGTGGAATTTTTGAATTTGGCCTTCATTTGCCCCTCCAAAACCGAGTTCTCCCAACACTTCTTCATGTGTGTCAAAATAGGGGCAGTAAGGTCTTTTTTTGGGTGTTTTTGACCTTTTTGGGGGCTCAAAACCTATAAAAATTTCTTGGCCATTGGTGATCATGCATATTCTTCATGACAAATCCAAAATGCTGAGTTTTCCTCATTTGGAGGCCTCCATCAAAAGCGAGCGCCGAGTGGCGCGGCGCATTGGGTAGAAAATTTTGTGTTTTAGCCCAAAAATTTCAAAAATGCAAAAAATGTCCCAAAATTTTTGAAATTTGGGCTGAGTGTTCTCCATCAAGTGTCGTGTTGGGCCAAGGAAGCCTTAGCCAATATCTGAAGTCTATCTTTCTCTTTTCGCTTCCTCGATGCCTTCTTCAACTTGGCCTTCAAGTTGTTGATTCTCGCCTTGCAACTTTTGTTTCTCACCATGTAATGGTAGGCCATGTGCCTCAACATAGTTTTCTCCCTGTTGGCCTTCTCTAGCAACTTTTCGAAGTGGATATTTTCCCTCTTAAGCCAAGATTCATGATCAGCATGAATTTCCCTTTCAAGTGTTTTCAATTTGGTTTTCCTCCTCTTAGAAGCTTGAAGGTTTTTCTTTATGTTTTTGAGCTCCATGGATGAGTGGGACTGATGAGGGGAGGATTTAATGCTAACTGTAGGGTTTTGGGGAATGAAAGGGTTTAGGGTATAACATTTAGGGATTAGGGATATTTGTTTAGGTTTTTGGATAATGAGATTAGGGATTTAGGGTTGGTAGTTTAGGGATACGGGGAATATGGAAAGGGTAAATATAAATGAAAAGGGAGGGAGAAGATGAACTGAGGGAGTGAGGGAATGAGTGAGTGAGAATGATGGGAGTGGGATTTAGTAGCAAAAAATTCAATTTATAAACCCTATGCAATTTTTTTTCATCAAACTGCAAGGAGCCAGGGATTCAATATTTCCCTATTAAATCACCAAGTGGACTGAGACAAACTCATGCATTGAGCATATTTGAGTGTGAAATTACTTGGGCAATGAGGAATTTACAATTTTGGGAGCTCTGGAGGAATATTTAAATGATTTTATGCCTAGAAGTCATGTGTGCCACGGTGCCTCAATGCGTCGCACCCGTTATAAAAATACACAGTAAATCACTCCCCAATGCACCACACTGGCTCAATGTGTCATGGCTTTTTAACTTTTACAATGTTCCGCATCCTTAACACATGGAAGGTGCAGTGAGGTGTGCTAGAGACATGACCATTAAGGTGTGGGACCGCAGGTAAGACGAAGACAAAATGTGGAGCACTAATTCTGTGTGTAGCACCTTTTTGCAGACCAGTTTTGAGACCTTCTCGGTGTCCAAATTGGGTGCACAATAGTTCGTTGGAAAGCTTATTGAGTCTAATTTCCAACACAACTTGCAAAATGAGGCAGCCTAAAGGCAGAGTCCTGTTGCAGTTAACTTTTGAAGGTCTTCCTCAACTCCAAATTGAGCTGATAAGATCTTAGTGGAAAGCGCTTTGGGTTTAGTTATCATTTCACTCATCAAGAAAGTCATTTGGTCAACCAGGCTAGGAGAAATTTTGATTTTCCCAAGGCCACTCCATAGGTGTAGCAACCCTCCTAAGGAAACTATATTTTTGACATTTCTCTGAAACCATGATAGCTATGTAAAAATTGAAAGAGGCTTTTCTTCTTGGGTCATTAAAGGACAAAAACATCTCTCACTGTTTCCAAATTCATATTTTATTTCTTAAAAACACAATTTTAAGAAAAACGATCCCTTTTGTGTGATGAATGGCTTGTTCCTTGGAATGACTTCTCGACAAATGATGGAGATATGATGTTTCAAGGATATTAAATGACCTCATACCTTTTGATATCCCTTCTGCCTCCTCTTCTCAGATATCTCTGATCTCATAGCCAACCCTAGCTCAGTGGGAGAGAAAATTAGGGTTTGTTCTCTTTTTCTTTTACAGGCGGATTGGTGCTCAAGATGACTTGATTTTTGCAGTAGCAAGTGCTTGGAAATATCACTGGGTGACCAAGAGAATCTTGTAGATACTTATTACATATAGAAGACACTTAAAATTACATAAAATTTGTACATGAAATGGAGAAACATTGTTTTCATCTCAAAACAGAGTTTTGAGGTAAGAACCCTTTAAGGAGCAAATCATAAGTAAAATTTGTGATTTAGTAAACTTATTAAACATCCTCATCTGACTACCTTCTTGTTGTTAAGCTTTTGAAGATCATGGTGGTAAACCCTAGACCTAATGAGACTTGAAAACCCTAAAATGACTTTTGCAGATTTAAAGACAAAAAATGACTGCAAATAATCTAGATGAGTGGACATGGGCCAGCAGGTAAAGGATATGAGGGAAAATGTACAATAAGCTACTACCTTCAGATGATCCATGATCCTAATGGAATGCAGCTGACCGAGTGGGACACCTAACATGCAATGCAATAAGAGAATTTGATCACTGATGGAGGGATGAAGATACCGACACTAACATTGGCTCCAATGGTGATGGTAGCTCCTTGGAGGTGCCAACAACTACAGATCTCTGGAAAAGCAGGCAGTGTCTTTGTCCATTGGGCTATGGAGTCAATAACTTCGACAAACCAAAAACAAATTACTATGAAACTTTGACTTAAAACTCATAGTTGAACTGACTTAATTCAAAACTGGAACAAGACCCTCAAAAGCTGAAACTGGACACTCAGCAGAAACTATCTTTAAACTGACTAAAACAAAAAATGACTCAAGACTGACTTAACTGAAACAAGTACTTAAAAAGATTTTAAATGGCAGCAAACCATCGAGATTTGAGGGCTTCAAATCATGATGACAACCACCTACCTACTGATGAAATATGTACAATCATGTGAAGTGGGCCTTCCAATGTAACCAATCCAGCAAATGGCTACATATTGAAATTCTGCTCTCACTTTCCCTGAGCAAGCATAACAATGTACATGTAGGCAACTCACAATAAGAACTGAAACCAAGGGTTATGCTAACGAACCAGGCAACATTCATCTTCTCTAGTGCTTGCAAAAGAATATCGAAAGGATCTTGAAAGTCCTGAAGCACTAGTTAGGCTTGAGATCCAGAAACAAAAATACAAGTACTCCCTTCATTCTGATCTGAAAGAACAACTGGTTGTCGAGTGATAGAAAGGCACAGAGAGGTATAAGCTTCTTCCATCTGAGAATTAGCTGTAAATTCCTTGACCATGAGAAATTCTGGCATATTGTCTCTCTCAAGCTCATATTCCTCAACTTCATGGTCTAGGTCATTCTTAAATAGAAAACAATCTTCAAGATTATCAAACATGATAGCCTTATCATCTTCATGAAAGAAAATATTATCTATTTGTTGATCTATAAAGCTAATTACAAGACTGCCATCATTTTCAAAAGAGGAAGAAGTTTCACCAACACTTTCTTGACCATGTGCACACTACAAATCTGCTTTAGCTTGGGTTGTAACATGACCTTTCAGGGGTCGATCTATCTCATATTCAAACAAAGGAGATAATACTTTCTACATTGTTTTTCTTAACTGATTATTGTCTTCATGAAATAACATTTCAAAACATGAAAAACCTGAATGAAAGTGCTCATTTCCCTGATCTTCTGAAATTTGAAAACATTGTTGATCATCTTCATATGACATGGCAATCAAATTATCATTTACCACTTAGTTATCGAAAGAAGATTTTTCACTTACTTGAAAAAAGATCTCATTTTTTTTCATAAAATGACTAGATTACCTCCTCATGAAGGCTTTGTTATAATGAAATAAGAACACTTGGGTCAATAACTCTATCTTCTTCTTTCCAGATGATCTCAATAGCAGAGCTCTCCTTCACGAGATTCAGACCAAGGTACTCTTGATCATCATGATCTGAATCTAGATCTGAAATAGCCGACTTAACTTTATCACATTTTGAATTTGAAACTTGACTTTCCTGCATACTGTCTTCTTTTATGGATAGATCTGAAATAAAACCCTCTCCTTCATCATTTTCCATGGTTGTAAGATCTTGATCCAACTACAAATTTTCCTATGCATCTTGATAAATATCCTCTTTATGCTGCTGAAATGGATTTTCATGCAGGGCTTCCATGATCTCATTATCCATGAAGTTATCATATTCATAAATTCTCTCAAGATTTTCAATAAAAATATAAGCATGTTTGCAATAGTTCTGAACTATATTTAAGGATGGATAAGATTTTGTATACCTTTCAAAGAACATGGCATGAAAATCCTTTAAAAAGTAAATACAAGCAGGCAGCAAACTTTCATCCCAAGATCGGGCTTCACCTTCGAGAGTGTCCATGAATATCTTCATCAAGCAATCTTCAGGAAAATCAACCTTCAACTTGCGAATATGTATGTGAAATCTAACCAGATGTAAAGCAGCATCATTCCTATCATCATCTTTAAAAATAAGAAAATTCCTTTGCCAATTTACCTTCAGAATTTTATTTGGAAAACCTGGAATGTGATCTTGGCACATGGGAGCATGTCTTCGATCCAGCAAAACCATTTTTATAAAAATGAATTCAACAAGAGATTCTTCAGGTTACTGGTTCTTGAAGAGTAGAGTCACCATAAAAAGTCTGAACCTTGGGATTTTCAACACTGGAGTTGCCAGGTCAATGATTTCAGCCTTCCATTGTCTGATCATTGTCCACCATCAACAATAAAATTTCAACTTGATTACATTTTACTGAGGAAACCAGATGTTCAGTTCATAAACTAAATCGGAGATTGACTGAAGCAACATTCATCTACTATGAACTTGAAGAGCAAGAGCATTTCGAAGGATACCTGGTTAACTTCAGGCTCCCTCTATAATTTATAAAGCAAATAATACTAACAAACAAACAATTTCTTCCCCAGTGGAGTCGCCACTATGTTAGCGCCTAAACCTACCTCAGGCTGAGAAAGGTAGGATCTATGGTAACATCCAACTACGCTTAACCTGGTAGCTAGCCCTACCAGGTTAGGAGAGGTCTCTCTCATTATCAATCTTAGAAAAATATGATCAATGAGGCTTGAGATGACTGATGTGAAGACTGATTTTAGGCTAGGTATGTGTGCATAAGAGATTTGATTGAATATAATGATATTTTGTTGGCTCAAATGGAAAGGCAGATTTGGGTATGGGGAATGAGGCTAAGTTTTGCAGAGATCTCTATGGGGCAAGGTAGGTAAATGATTTGGCACTTCAAATTGAATAAAATTGAGATATTTATACAGGTGAGGAATTGAAGAGGGAAAGAAAACCTCAGGGATCCTCTTCAAACAGCTAAAAACATCAATAACTAAGCAAACCCTAGGTAGAGCACTGCAATTTCAATGGATTCTACCTTTATCCTTGTTTGTTTTAGTTAAGAAGAAGCAAGAGAGATAATGGCATACATAAAACATAAGTAAACTCACAATCACAGAAGGAAACACAATACCAAAGCAAGATGCCACATGAATACCATAAACAGCTGCAAACCCTGGCCTATTCCTTAGCCAAAACTGCTAATATGAGTATACAATGAAGCTCCCAACTTTCTCAAAAGTCCAACCCTATTAATGACTAAAAAATCAAAAGATATAGACAAACCATAAATCATCCTAGCCTCTAGGGGTTGAGCTCATAATTTTAGGAGCTACTCCAACAAATTCTAAACTGAGAAGTAAAAATTAGGCAGTGGAACAACTTGCCTCTAAAAACTAGGGAACTTATTCATTCAGTTGCAAACTACCTTTTCATGGATGAATCTACCTCTATGAGTGAAAATCTAGCATAATTACTTCAATATCCATCAAATTACATTAAATTACATCATGAATTTGACGTTAAGAAGAAGAAAAGTCAAATTGTCAATAAACTAGGTGAAAAACAGAGTAGTTTTGGTCAAACTGAGCAAAATTTCCCCAATGCGCCGCGCTGATTTGCCTATGCATAGCGCCTGTTTGCAGCCAGTTTTGGAGGACTTCCTGGTGTCCACATTTGCTCCAATTGTTCTTCTTGGAAAGGTCTACCTGTCTACATTCTAGAACAAGTGGAATGTTTGAATTTGGCCTTCATTTTCCCTTCCAAAACTGAGTTCTCCCAACATTGCTTCCTGTGTGTCAAAATAGGGGCAATAAGGTCATTTTTTGGGTGTTTTTGACCTTTTTGCGGGCTCAAAACCTGTTAAGCTTTCTTGGCCATTGGTGAGCATGCATATTTATTCATGAAAAATCTAAAAATGCTGAGTTTTCCTCATTTGGAGGCCTCCATCAAAAGTGAGCGCGAGGTGGTGCGGCGCATTGGGCAGACAATTCTGTGTTTTAGCCCAAAACTTTCAAAAATGAAAAAAGTGTCCCAAATTATTTGAAATTTGGGCTAAGTGTTCTCCATCAAGTGTTATGTTGGGCCAAGAAAGCCTCAGCCAATATTTGAATTCTATCTTTCTCTTTTCACTTCCTCGATGCCTTCTTCAACTTGGCCTTCAAGGTCCTGATTCTTTCCTTTCAAATTTTGTTTCTCACCAAGTAATGGTAGTCCATGTGCCTCAACATAGTTTTCTCCCTGTTGGCCTTCTCTAACAACTTTTCCAAGTGGATATTTACCCTGTCAAGCTAAGACTCACAATCTTCATGAATTTCCCCTTCAAGTGTTGTCAATTTGGTTTTCCTCCTCTTGGCAGCTTGCCGGTTTTTCTTTATGTTTTTGAGCTCCATGGATGAGTAGGACTGATGAGGGGAGGATTTGATACTAACTGTAGGGTTTTGGGGAATTAAAGTGTTTAGGGTATAACATTTAGGGATTGGGGATATTTGTTTAGGGTTTCGGATAGTGAGATTAGGGATTTAGGGTTGGTAGTTTAGGGATATGGGGAATATGGAAAGGGTAAATTTAAATAAAAAGGGAAGGAGAAAATGAAGTGAGGGAGTGAGGGAATGAGTGAGTCAGAATGATGGGAGTGGGATTTAGCAACAAAAAAATGCAATTTATAAACCATATGCAATGTTTTTTCATCAAAATGCAAGGCGATAGGGTTTCAATATTTCCCTAGTAAATCACCAAGAGGACTGAGAAAAACTCATGCATTGAGCATATTGGAGTGTAAACTTACATGGGAAATGAGTAATTTACAATTTTGGGAGCTTTGGAGGAAGATTTGAATGATTTCAGGCCTGGAAGTCCTGTGCAGCGCGCTGGCTCAATGCGTCACACTCGTTATAAAAATACACTATAAATTACTGTTGAATGCACTGCGCTGGCTCAATGCATAATGCCTTTTTAACTTTTAAAAGGGTTTGCATCTTTAACACATGGAAGGTGCAGTTAGGTGCACTGGAGACATGACCAGTAAGGTGCGGGACCGTAGGTAAGACAAAGAGAAAGTGCGGAGCGTCAATTCTGTGCGTAACGCCTTTTTGCAGACCCGTTTTGAGATCTTCTCGGTGTCAAAATTGGGTGCACGATAGCTCATTGGAAAGCTTATTGAGTCTAATTTAAAAAAAAAACTTGAATTTGTCAATTTGGAGTTTATGTTCCCTATCAAAAGTCAAAGTTCCCAATATTGATCAAAATGTGAAAAATGAGGCTACCTAAAGGCAGAGTGCTATTGCAGTTAACATTTGAAGGTCTTACACAACTCCAAATTGAGTTCATGATAGCTCATTGGAAATAACGTTGTGTATAGTTATCATTTCACTCATCAAGCAAGTCATTTGGTCAACCAGGCTAGGAGAAATGTTGATTTTACCAAGGCCACTCCATTGGTGCAACAACCCTCCTGAGGAAACTATATTTTTGACATTTCTCTAAAACGATGATAGATATGAAAAAATTAAAAGAGGCTTTCCTTCTTGGGTCATGGAAGGAAAAAAACCTCTCTCACATTTTCGAAATTCATATTTTCTTACTCAAAAACACAATTTTAAGAAAAACCATCCCTTTTGTGTTATGAATGGCTTATTCCTTGGAATGACTTCTCGAAAAATGATGAATATCTGATGTTTTGATGATATGAAATGGCCTCATACATTTTGATATCCCTTACACCTCCTTTGCTCAGATATCTCTGATCCCATAGCCAACCCTAGCTCAGTGGGAGAGGAAATTAGGCTTTGTTCTCTTTTGATGGTTGATTGGTGCTCAAGATGACATGATTTTTGCAGCAACAGGTGCTTCGAAATATCACCGAGTGACCAAGAGGAACTTGTATATACTTATTACATATAGAAGACACTTAAAATTACATAAAATTTGTACATGAAATGGAGAAACCCTGTTTTCACCTCAAAACAGAGTTTTGAGGTAAAAACCCTTTATGGAGCAAATCATGAGTAAAATTTGTGATTTAGTAAACTTATTAAACATCCTCATCTGACTATTGGCCTGTTATTGATATTTTCAAGATCATGGTGGTAAACCCTAGACCTAATGAAACTTGAAAACCCTAAATTGACTTTTGCAAATTTAAAGACAAAAAATGACTGAAAATGATCTAGATGAGTGGAAATGGGCCAGCAGGTAAAGGACATGAGGGAAAGTGTACAATAAGCTACTACCGTCAGATGATCCATGATCCTAATGGAATGTAGCTGACCAAGTGAGACACCTAACATGCAATGTAATAAGAGAATTTGATCACTGATGGAGGGATGAAGATACCGACACTAGCATTGGCTCCAATGGGGATGGTAGCTCCTTGGAGGTGCCAAGAACTACAGATCTCTGGGAAAGCAGGCAGTTCCTTCGTCCATTAGGCTATGGAGTCAATAACTTTGACAAACCAAAAACCAATTACTATGAAACCTTCACTCAAGACTCATAATTGAACTAACTTAATTCAAAACTGAAACAAAACCCTCAAAAGATGAAACTGGACACTCAGCTGAAACTATGTTTAAACTGACTGAAACAAAAAAATGACTCAAGACTGACTTAACTAAAACAAGTACTTACAAAACTTTTAAATTGCAGTATATCGTTGAGATTTTAGGGCTTCAGATCATGATGACAACCCCCTGCCTACTGATGAAATATGTACAATCATTTGAAGTGGATCTTCCAATGTAACCAATCTAGTAGATGGCTACATACTTAAATTCTGCTCTCACTTTCCCTAAGCATGTAGAATGATGTACATCTAGGAAACTCACAATAAGAAATGAAACCAAGGCTTATGCTAACAAAACAGGCAACATTCATCTTCTCTAGTGCTTGCAAAAGAATGTTGAAGGGATCTTGAAAGTCCTGAAGCACTAGCTTGGCTTCAGATCCAACAACAAAAAAACAAGGATTCCCTTCATTCTGATCTGAAAGAACAACTGGTTGTCGAGTGATAGGAAGGCATAGAGAGGTATAAGCTTCTGCCATCTGAGTGTTAGTTGTAAATTCCTTGACCATGAGAAATTCTGGCATATTGTCTCTCTCAAGCTCATATTCCTCATCTTCATGGTCTAGGTCATTCTTAAATAGAAAACAATCTACAAGATTATAAAACATGACAACCTTATCATCTTCATGAAAGAAAATATTATTTGTTTGCTGATCTATAAAGCTAATCACAAGCCTGTCATCATTTTCAAAAGAGGAAGAAGTTTCACCAACACTTTCTTGACCATGTGCGCACTGCAAATCTGCTTTAGCTTGGGTTGTAAGATGACCTTCCAGGGGTCGATCAATGTCATCTTCATACAAAGGAGATAATACTTTTTGTTTTTTTTTTCTCAAGTGATTATTGTCTTCATGAAATAACTTTTCAAAACATGATAAACCTGAATGACAGTCCTCATTTCCCTAATCTTCTAAAATTTGAAAACATTGTTGATCATATTCATATGACATGGCAACCAAATTATCATTTACCACTGAGTTATCGAAAGAAGATTTTTCACTTACTTGAACAAAGATCTCATTTTGTTTTTCATAAAATGACTAGATTACCTCCTCATGAAGGGTTTGTTCTAATGAAATGAGAACACTTGGGTCAATAACTTTATCTTCTTCTTTCCAGATAATCTCAACAACATAGCTCTTCTTCATGGGATTTAGACCAAGGTACTCTTGATCATCTTGATCTAAATCTAGATTTGAAATAGCTGACTTGACTTTATCACATTTTGAATTTGAAACCTGACTTTCCTGCATATTGTCTTCTTCTATGGACAGATCTGAAATAAAACCCTCTCCTTTATCATTTTCCACGGGAGTAAGATCTTGATCCAGTTGCAAATTTTCCTGTGCATCTTGATAAATATCCTCTTTATGCTTCTGAAATGGATTTTCATTCAGGGCTTCCATGATCTCATCATCCATGAAGTTATCATCTTCATAAGTTATCTCAAGATTTTCAATAAAACTATAAGCATGTTTGCAACAGTTCTGAACTAAATTTAAGGATGGATAAGATTCTTTATACCTTTCAAATAACATGGCATGAAAATACTTTAAACAATAAATACAAGCAAGTGGCAAACTTTCATACCAATATCGGGCTTCACCGTCCAAAGTGGCCATGAATATCTTCATCAAGTAATCTTCAGGAAAATCAACCTTCAACTTGCGAATATGTATGTGAAATCTAACTAGATGTAAAGCATCATCATTCCTATCATCATCTTTAAACATATGCAAATTCCTTTGCCAATTTATCTTCGGAATTTTATTTGGAAAACTTGGAATATGATCTCGGCTCATGGGAGCATATTTTCAATCCAGTGAAACCATTTTGATAACAATGAATTCACCAAGAGATTCTTTAGGCTACTGGTTTTTGAAGAGTAGAGTCGCCATAAAATGTCTGAACCTTGGGATTTTCAACACTGGAGTCACCAAGTGAATGATTTCAGCCTTCTGATGTCTAATGATTGTCCACCATCAACAACCAAATCTGAAATTAATTACATTTTACTAAGGAAACCAGATGTTTAGTTCATAAACTAAACCGGAGATTGACTGAAGCAACATTCATCTACTATGCACTTGCTGATAAAGAGCAGTTTGAAGGCTACCTAGCTAACTTCAAGCTCCGTCTGTAGTCTATAAAATTAAGAACAATAACAAACAAAAAATTTCTTCCCCAGTGGAGTCGCCACTATGTTAGTGCCTAAACCTACCTCAGGCTGAGAAAGGCAGGATCTAGGGTAACATCAAACCACGCTTAACCTGGTAGCTAGACCTACCAGGTATGGAGAGGGCTCTCTCATTGTCAATATCAACAAAATATGATCAATGAGGCTTGAGATGACTGATGTGAAGACTGATTTTAGGCTAGGTATGTGTGCAGAAGAGTTTTTCTTTAATATAATGATATTTTGTTGGCTCAAATTGAAAGGTAGATCTGGGTCTGGGGAATGAGGCTCAGTTTTGGAGAGATCTCTATGGCGCAAGGTAGGTAACTTATTTGGCACTTCAAATTGAATGAAATGGAGAGATTTAGATAGGTGAGGAGTTGAAGAGGGAAAGAAAACCTCAGGTATCCTCTTCAAACAACTGAAAACATCAATAACTAAGCAAACCCTAAGTAGAGCACTGCAATTTCAATGGATTCTACCTTTATCCTTGTTTGTTTTAGTTAAGAAGAACAAAGAGAGATAATGGCATACATGAAACATAAGTAAACTCACAATTATAGAAGGAAACACAATACCAAATAAAGATGCAACATGAATCCCATAAAGTGCTGCAAACCCTGGTCTATTGCTTAGCCAAAACTGCTGATATGAGTATACAATGAAGCTCCCAGCTTTCTCAAAAGTCCAACTCTGCTAATGACTGAAAAATCACAAGATATAGACAAACCATAACTCATCCTAGCCTCTAGGGGTTAATCTCATAAGTTTAGGAGCTATTCCAACAAATTTTAAACTGAGAACTAAAAATTAGGCAGTGGAACAGCTTGCTTCTAAAAAGTAGGGAACTTATTCATTCAGTTGCAAACTACCTTTTCATGGATGAATATACCTCTATGAGTGAAAATATAGCATAATCACATAAAGATCCATCAAATTACATCATGATTTTGACATTAAAAAGGATAAAACTCAAACTGTCAATAAACTAGGCAAAAGACAGAGTATTTTTGGTGAAACTGAGCAAACTTTCCCCAATGCACCACGCTCATTTCCCTATGCGTAGCGCCTGTTTGAAGCCATGTTTGGAGGCCTTCTCGGTGTCCAAATTTGCTCCAAGTGTGCTTGTGGGAAAGGTCTACCTATCTACTTTCGGAAACAAGTAGAACGTTTTAATTTGTACTTCATTTGCCCCTCCCAAACGGAGTTCTTCCAACACTGCTTCCTGTGTGTCAAAATAGGGGCAGTAAGGTCATTTTTTGGGTGTTTTTGACCTTTTTGGGGGCTCAAAACCTATCAAAATTTCTTGACCATTGGTGAGCATGCATATTTCTTCATGAAAAATCCAAAAATGCTTATTTTTCCTCATTTGGAGGCCTCCATCAAAAGCGAGAGCCAGGTGGCATGGCGCATTGGGCAGAAAATTCTATGTTTTAGCCCAAAAATTTCAAAAATGAAAAAAGTGTCCAAATTTTTTTGAAATTTGGGCTAAGTGTTCTCCATAAAGTGTTGTGTTGGCCCAAGGAAGCCTCAGCCAATATCTGAAGTCTATCTTGCTCTTTTCGCTTCCTCGATGCCTTCTTCATCTTGGCCTTCAAGTTCCTAATTCTTGCCTTGCAACTTTTGTTTCTCGCCAAGTAATCGTAGGCCATGTGCCTCAACATAGTTTTCTCCTTGTTGGTCTTCTCTAGCAACTTTTCCAAGTGGATATTTTCCCTCTCAATCCAAGACTCATGATCAGCATCAATTTCCCTTTCAAGTGTTGTCAATTTGGTTTTCCTCCTCTTGGCAGCTAGCCGGTTTTTCTTTATGTTTTTGAGCTCCATGGATGAGTGGGATTGATGAGGGGAGGATTTGATGCTAACTATAGGGTTTTGGGGAATGAAAGGGTTTAGGGTATAACATTTAGGGATTAGGGATATTTGTTTAGGGTTTGGGATAGTTAGATTAGGGATTTAGGGTTTGTAGTTTAGGGATATGGGGAATATGGAAAGGGTAAATATAAATGAAAACGGAGGGATAAAATGAAGTAAGGGAGTGAGGGAATGAGTGAGTGAGAATGATGGGAGTGGGATTTAGCAGCGAAAATGCAATTTATAAACCCTATGCAATGTTTTTCATCAAACTGCAAGGAGCTAGGGTTTCAATATTTCCCTATTAAATCACCAAGAGGACTGAGACAAACTCATGCATTGAGCATATTTGAGTGTGAACTTACTTGGGAAATGAGGAATTTACCATTTTGGGAGCTTTGGAGGAAGATTTGAGTCATTTTAGTCCTGGAAGTCCTGTGCGACACGCTGCCTCAAAGCGTCGGACTTGTTATAAAAATACATTGTAAATCATTGCCCAATGTGTTGCGCTGGCTCAATGTTTCGTGCCTTTTTAACTTTTACAAGGGCCCACATCTTTAACTCATGAAAGGTGTGGTCAAGTGCATTGGAATTAAGGTGTGGGACCGTAGGTAAGACAAAGACAAAGTGCGAAGCACCAATTCTGTGCGTAGTTCCTTTTTGCAGACCAGTTTTGAGACCTTCTTGGTGTCCAAATTGGGTGCACGATAGCTTGTTGGAAATATTATTGGGTCTACTTTCCAACACAACTTGAATTTTAAATTTGGAGTTCATTTGCCCATCAAAAGTCAAATCTCCCAAGACTAGTCAAAATGTGCAAAATGAGGCTGCCTAAAGGTAGAGTGCTATTGTAGTTAAATTTTGAAGGTCTTCCTCAACTCTAAATTGAGCTCATGATAGCTCATTGGAAATCTCTTTGTGTCTAGTTATTATTTCGCTCAACAAGTAAGTCATTTGGTCAACCAGGTGAGGAGAAATTTTGATTTTCCAAAGGCCACTCCATAGGTGCAACAACCCACCTGAGGAAACTATATTTTTGAAATTTCTCTTAAACCATGATAGTTGTATAATAACTAAAAGAGGAATTTCTTCGTGGGTCATTGAAGGACAAAAACCTCTCTCACTTTTTTCAAATTCATCATTTCTTGCTTAGAAACACAATTTGAAAAAAAACCATCCCTTTTGTGCGATGAATGGCTTGTTCCTTGGAATGACTTCTCGACAAATGATAGAGATATGATGTTTCAATGATATGAAATGGCCTCATACCTTCTGATATCACTTACGCCTCCTCTACTCAGATATCTCTGATCCCATAGCCAACCCTAGCTTAGTGGGAGAGGAAATTAGGGTTTGTACTCTTTTGCTTTTGCAGGCAGATTGGTGCTCAAGATGACTTGGTTTTTGCAGTGATAGGTGCTTGGCAATATCACCGGGTGATCAGGAGCAGCTTGTAGATACTTATTACATATAGAAGACACTTAAAATTACATAAAATTTGTACATGAAATGGAGAAACCCTATTGTCACCTCAAAATAGAGTTTTGAGGTAAAAACCCCTTATGGAGCAAATCATGAGTAAAATTTGTGATTTAGTAAACTTATTAAACATCCTCATCTGAGTGCTAGCATGTTATTGAGCTTTTGAAGATCATGGTGGTAAACCCTAGACCTAATGAGACTTGAAAACCCTAAAATGACTTTTGCAAATTTAAAGACAAAAAATGACTGCAAATGATCTAAATGAGTGGAAATGGGCCAGAAGGTAAAGGACATGAGGGAAAATGTAAAATAAGCTACTACTGTCAGATGATCCGTGATCCTAATGGAATGTAGCTAACCCAGTGAGACACCTAACATGCAATGCAATAAGAGAATTTGATCACTGACGGAGGGATGAAGATACCAACACTAACAACTACCTTAATGATTCTTTGTATCATTGATATCTCCGCTTGACTGCTATAAGAAGAGGTATCATTGCTAGCCCAAGGGACAGACTATTGTTGTTTTTATGAAACTTACTATTGTAATTGGAACTTTGATCATCGACTCTCTCTAAAAGAGCGATTACTGTAGCTCTGTTTTGATGCATAATATATAAACTCTGGTTGTTGTTCCATCTTTGATTCTGGAGTAATCTTAAGCAGTGTGTCCCTAGAGGCTAAGGGCCTGGCCCTGGTGGATCACTTTCTCCTGTACCATTATTTTCTGATTCGTGTGTGGTTTGATTTCTTTCATTCGCTCTGTTCAGTAATCTGATGTTCCTTACTATTTTACATATCGATTTTGTTATATTTTGTCTACTTAAATAAGTAATGTTATTCTCTGCAACAAGAATGTTATGTTATTCATTATAACTTTATATCGCATCGTTGTTCCTTTAAACAACCGATATTATCATATAACATTGCTATTCCTTACAGATTTCCATTGTTGTTCGATTATAGAGTAACAATGTTGTATATTCGTAAATTTTTATTATTGTGTATTTATCTATGGTTTACTTTAAAACGTGATTGTTTATCATTTAGATTGTTGTTCCATCGTGATCACAATTGTTGTTCCTTTATAACCACGATTCATACCTTTTGTATCGAAGTTCAGATTACTATTCCTTTTAATATAGAAGTGTTGTGTGTAATATTCGATTAGGTTTTGCCATGTATTTACATTCGGTTGAAGTTGTTGTTCAATATTTCATTTTCATTAGTTTGTTGTCCCATTTCCAGTTGTTGTTTAGATCATTTCTAAGTAAAGATTGTTGCTCAATTCCTGTAGGATACAATTATTTCTTCATTAATTTCTATAGGTTAAGGCTTTGCTGCTCAATCCTGTTAAATATATTAGTCATTGTTCCATTTCCTGTCATTTGAATTACCATTGTTTTGGTGTGCAGAATGATTTGAAACTGTAGTGAAAATTGACATATGTTGTCTCGTTCCCAGGTTGATGATTTTTTCCTTGATTGCTTGCATCAGTTTACAAAGGGAAGAGTTACCGTTACTGTACCCTTGACTGATAAATTACTATAGATTTATGAGTGTATGATTTGAGTTTTAAGTTTCTTTTCATAAGTAGATTGTATTCCAAGCATCCGTTTACTCTTGTATTTAAAGCACTATACTACTAGCATTATTCTGACAAATGACTGCCTCAAACTTAGTACACTCTTTGAGATAACAAATAATTCCTGGATTGATAATTAATGTAGGGTAAATAGAGGTGAAAAAGACCCTTTTTACTACTCAACATTTTGGCGTCATTGCGAGGGAAGAGTGTAGCCATTTGTTTCCTTTTCAGAGTAGTGTAAGTACCTGCTAGGAAAGAATTGGGTTTTAAAAATGGAAATTAAGAACCAGCGTACGGAGCATGTAACAACCCTACTCCTTTTCCTGCTTCCTTGCAGATTTGTTGTTGTTTTGGGTAGAAATCAGTATTTGATTTGTGTGCATGACTAAGAAGAAAAAGACTAAAAAGAACCCCAAACCACTACCCAAGCATGATAACGCTAAGGGCCAGGTGACCCTTGGCTGATCAACCTTTATAGACGAAATCCTGAAGAAATCAGAATCTCAGCCTTCAGTAGGACCTAGAAAAGTTGCTTCTAGACAACCTACTAGTTCCCTTCAGGCCACAAGATCACCATTTATAGCCTTTGCTGAGGTGCATAGTCAAACAGAGAAGCAAAATTTTCAAGAAATTGAGAATTCTAGCCCAAAATCATTGCAAGAAAGGAACCTTAGGAACCTCTGTGAAAGAAGAGGAGAAACAGGGGAAATTGAAGAACTAAGATCTCCTCTTGGAATAATTCAGCCATTAAGCAGCCCAGATAAGGAAAGCATTGTAAAAATCATTCATAACAAAGTTGAAGAACCTCAAGAGTCAAAATCCCCCTAGAAATTAGGAATTCTCATCACCCATGACAAAGGAAGTGCTGTTAAGGCCATTCTTGTCAAAGCCATCCCCCTTCCATCTAGCCAACCTAGGAACACCCTCCTAGAGATTCTGGAAGGTTATTGGCACATATTTGACCAAATGGCCCAGAACTAGCCAAACACCAAACTTCCACACTGCAATATCCCATTGTAGATACTGCAGTCAATGCACCCATGAAGGCAATTCCTCTGCAACATATCCCTACATTTCATGGCCTAACATTGGAGGACCCAGATGCATTTTTGTTTGAATTTGATGTGCTGTGTAGAGGATATGACTATACCACTGATCCCCAGAAGCTAAAACTATTTCCTTCTACATTAAAAGGAGCTGCTTTACGATGGTTTATGGGGTTGGGTGGAGGTGTTATAAATGACAGGGAACATATGAAAGGTGCTTTCCTGAAGAAATATCAAGATTATTGTAGATCCATAGAGTTAAAAGATGAAATATTTAATATGGTAGCTAGACCTAATGAAACACTAGAAGAATATGTTGAATGCAGTATAATCTTCAAATATCTCCTTATGCGTCATTACCCTTACCTGGTAATATATTAAAAACAACATTAACTAAAGGCATGAAGAAACAATGGATTGAAACATTGAATATTATGGGAAAATGAGACATCTATCAAGAGGATTTTGCTAACATCATTGATTTATGTATCAGGAGCTCATGAGGAAGCACAAGGCTAAAACCAACAGAACATGACAGGTTTACAAGGGACAACAAGATCTCTGGAGAAGGAGTAACTCACGCGGAAATTGGAAATTTATTAGAAAATTTCAAAACAGATATATTGGGAACTCCAACAACACAACTCGACATTATGTAAGCCAAGCAGAAATAAGCAGAGGCAGAGAAAAATCTAGCAATCTTCTATCCCAGATGTAGAAAGAAACATAGCCACAAAGAGTGCCCATTAGATGCAGTTCAAGTTTGCGCCATTTGTACAAAAGACCACTCTACAGAAAGTTGTCCCTCACTTCCTGGTTTGAAAGCAGTATACAAAGAAGCGAAGGAAAAACCAGAACCAGTATACCTACTTAATCAGCGCCGTCAATGGCAGCCGCGATAATCAGGTATCTTCCCCAATCTAGCTTCTTCTTAGCCTCCACAATATCATGCTTAGCAATGTAATAAAATGTGGCAAAATCAACCTCCTTTCTCAAATTTTCCACAACAACCATTTCCTTCATCATCACCATGGCTGAATCAAACAAGCCAATATGATTGGCCAAATTTTCCCTATGCCCCACCATATTGGCAAAAAAATGCATATCCAGCACAATGGTCCCCTCCTACTTCACAGAGTCAAGCCTGGCAGACAAACTGACAAAGACCGATGAATCACCCAGTAGGAACCATTCCACTCCCTCAACTTACACTGCCAAAATTGCAACCAAACCCCTAGTCCAACTTATGACCGCAACTCCCAGCCCAACCCAACCCCAATCCAAATAGTAGACCGGTTCAATCTATTCAAATAATTGAAGCACCAGAGATAGAAACCGATCTAATGGAATGTAATGACCTTCAATTAAGGTCTGGGCGCATTATAAAAATTGAGGGAGATAAAAATGTTCAAATTGAAAATCAGTTACCGGTAAAACAACCATTACAAAAGATGTGGCTATAAAACAAACTCATGATCAAACAACTACATCTTCTCCTCCATTCCCAGAACGATGAACTATACCGTGACCTATAGAACATCTTGAAATTAAGAACCTATACATAAAAATCTCGCTCCTCCAAGCCATCCAAGATATCCCAATATATGCCAAGAGCATAAAAGAACTATGTATAAAAAGACTAAGGAGGAGAATGACAAATAATCCAAAAATCCAAGTAGTTGGCACCTTATCTGATCTGTTATCGGGAAAAGAAGCACCTGTCAAATATCAAGACCCAGGAAATCCAATAGTGACAGCCCAAATCAATGGACAAACCTTTTCAAATGCCTTATTTGATTTAGGGGCTACAATTAATATCATAACAACCACCACTTGTCAAAAACTGGGCATTACATTTATAGAACCAACTTCCACTTTATTAAAACTGGCTGACCGATCAGTGCTTAGGCCGGAAGGTACACTACATGATGTCATGGTATCTGTTGATTCCTGGGATATCCTGCTGACTTTCTGATAATAAACCCTAAAAACTGACTTGATGGACACCCATTAATTTTAAGCAGACCTTGGCTTGCAACCGTTGATGTTTGCATTGGCTGCCAACAAGGCAGTATGACCATA